>RHPI01002533.1:328914-397283 GCA_009103225.1 Chlorokybus atmophyticus
GGGCGTTGATCGCCACAATCAGGCAGGCGTTGACCAGTCACCAAGCTCGGCGTCAGCGTTTGCTATCCTTGCCAGCAGATGGAGAGGACATGCACTCCACAAGCACTGCATGGGCGGCTGTTGCTACGATGCGAGAGCATGTCAGCATTTGGTATTGCTTTCCGCGGACACAAGCGTGGTTTGATAGAGTCGTGTCTGTACATTGGCCTGATGCTATGTGGAAGACTCACTTTCGTTTGAGTGCAGCTTCATTCAATGCATTGTGCCAGGCCTTATCTAACACTGAGTTATTTAAAATCGATACACGCTTTAGAGAAGCGATACCATTGCATAAGCGGGTTGCCATAGGGTTGCATAGGCTTGGACATGGTACCCCTTATCATGTGTTAGGTGAGTTGATGGGTGTAAGCACTGCTAGTGCTTGCCAAATTTGTGAGCAGTTTGTGCGAGTTGTCAGTGCAGAACTGCGTGTCTTAATAGCATGGCCGGAGGGTGCGCGCTTGAGGCAAGTAATGGCGCGTTGGGAGGGTAAAGGATTCCCAGGCTGCGTAGGCGCTATAGATGGCAGTCACATTATGATCAAGAAGCCGACTACTCCACACGCTGCTGATTACTTCAACCGCAAAGGCAGCTACTCCATCATCCTTCAAGTAAGCGTGTACCTATCTATGCAACCTATGCAAGTATGACCCATGCATTGTGTTGCCACAAGTTGTGTCGTACATAAAACTGCATGCGTGCTGCAGGCCGTGGTCGATTACGACCTGCATTTCACCCATATCGACATCGGCTGGCCCGGCAGTGTGCATGATGCAAGGGTGTTCAGCAGTTCCGGGTTGTATCGATCCATTTACCAAGACAAGACCATCATGCAAGAGCCCATCCTGACACTTGACTCTGGTGATCGTGTGACCCCTTACATTCTCGGTGATGCTACATACCCGTTAACTCAACACCTGATCGTGCCCTACCCAGGACAGCGTGATGCTTTACCTGAGTGGCAGAGTGTTTTCAACTTCCGCCACTCGTCCGCACGCATGGCTGTTGAACGAGCGTTCGGGGTGCTCGGCACAACGTAAGCATGCGTTCGGGGTGCTTGGCACAACGTAAGCATGCTATTGCCAAGTGTGAGGCAGTCTTCCTTGACAACATGAACATACCTTGGCAAGTCTTTGATGGCTCCTCCTCACCTCCCCCGGCGGTGAAAGAGGTGGGTGGCTCTGCAGCTGCGGTGCTGCCCAACGCGTCCTCCATCAACTCGTAGACACGGATGTTGTTGCCCAGCAAGTTGTTGGGCACTTCCCACTCCTTCTTGTGATCTACCTCAAGGCTGAAGTAGTCGGGTGCGCCTGACCGCCTAGCAAAGCGACGGATCTCATAGTATTGCGATCTCATGTTGCTCCACCTGTAGCCCATGCACATGTTAGCAAGGCGAACTACCCACCCACATACACGAACCCTGGCATACATACGTTCACATGCACACAACAACCAGCAAGTGGCTGACCTATCATCGCACTGAGCGGGTGTGCGCTCGAACACCCCATTGGCTGCCTCGGCAAGCTTAGATGCAGCTGCTGCAATCTCCTTCCACTTCAAGGTCTTGTTCTTACTTGCTTGGTAAACGCCGGTGGCCCACTTCTCGTGGGACTCCTTGTGTGCAGCAATCAACCAAATGCTTTCCGCTGCACTCCACGTTCCTGCACGATTTTTGCCTGCACAGTACACGCCGGGCAGTCATGCAAGCACCTACTCTCATTCTACACACCTGCACGTGCGCAGCCTCTAGCCATGCACTTGTACAAACTTCAACACTGACTGTGCACGTGCACGCAGGTGCTGTGAGTGTGCACACACATGCACGCTAGCAGATTCTGACTGTGCACACACACGCACAACTATTGTATCACCATGCACACACATGCAAGCACCTATCAATCTACACACCTGCACGCGCACAGCCTCTAGCCATGCACATGTACAAACTTCAACACTGATTGTGCACGTGCATGCAGGTGCTGTGAGTGTGCACACACATGCATGCTAACAGATTCTGACTGTGCACACACATGCACAGTTATTGTATCACCATGCACGCACATGCACGAATTGCTTGACTCTACACACACATACATCACAGCACACAAACACATTCGCACTGCGCACACGTGCACATTCTAGCACATGCATGCAGCACGCAAGCTCATCCAGACTGTGCACACACGTGTACCTGCTGCTGCAGGCGTGGCCTTCTTCTTCTTCGAAGGGGCACTTCGCGCAACATGCTCAGACGTTGGGCAATGCACCGGCGCAGTTTCGGAGTGCGCGGGGGGCTCTTGAGCCGGAATGGGCTCAGTCGGCACGGTGCTGGGCGGCGAGTCGGGGCGTGCGTCTGGCCAAGACATTGCGGGTGCTGGGATGGGCATCTGCAGATCGGAATCACGCCACTGAGTGATGCATGAATTGAATGCACGCACGCACGCATGCAAGCTCACTCGCACACACACACACGCACTCACATACAATTACACTCTCACACTCACGCACGCACGCACTATACTGCACTGCACATACACGCACGCACTCACATACGCAATCACACTCTTACACACACGCACAAACACACACACACATACGCATGAACACACACGCACGCACGCATGCACGCACGTGCAATCACACCTGCACCAGATGAGGTCCTGTGGCTGGGTTGGGAGGGATGTGCTGCAGTAGCTCATGCGCTCGCTGCGCCCAATAGCCATCAAGGGTTACATCCGGTGATGTGGACGCAGCATAGTGCAGTCTACCTGGTGCAGCAGTGGGTTGACTAGCTTGCATTGCATGCCACAGATGCTGCATGTGCTGAGCGTCCATAGCAAGCAACACAACAAACCACCTCACAATGCCACCGCCTCCGCCTACCCTGCGAACTCCGCCGTCGCAGTCTTAAAAAAACCCCAGCGCCGGCATGTTTGAAATACACGACAAAAGGCGCGAGTATCAGCTCAGGCTTTGTCGTCCACTCAGACGCGACCGCAACTGCCGCGGCCCCCCTTAACATTTCCTAAAGCCGCTCGGGAGGTGGTTTAGGAAAAGTTGATAATGCACTGCAATGCATTGCAGACAATTAGCCACGCTGGCATCGAGGTTAAGCAGCTCAATACTAACCGGCGGCCTAATCGACTAGTGTAACTGGTGCCTCCATTAGGTTAGAACGAAAAGCGCCGCCACGTCTGATAACCGCGAGGCTCGAACCTTAGGTGTAAAGACCCTCTAATACAGTATCTTGATGTAGTGTTGGGCTAACCCATTACCCGTTACCCGTCTAACCGGCAGGTTTGTACCCGCGCTTACCCCGAGGGCGACGGGGTGTCATAGAACTTGTGCGGGTCAAGGCGGGTTAACACAGCAGGTAATGCGGGTAAATGCGGGTGAAGACGGGTAATGCATGTGAACTGTGACAGTAACATGAGCAAATGTAGATACATGTGTTAAACCCTATCTGATAATTACCATGACACGTATGCTTGCTTAGTACAAATGCAGGTTCACATGAGTTTACAAGCGTGTTACACGGGTAAGCACCATGATAATAGTTTTAACTGCAATGCATGCAGCGATAGTTGTTTGTTTTTACAGGGCATTTTATGTCACGCCCACAAGGCAGGCAAAAGTCATTCTCTGTCCCTTACTTATGTGGTAAGTAAGATGAGACCAAGTGGGGACCAACACTACGCAAGCGTGTGTAGTGCTTGTGGGTGTGCTCTCATGTAGGTCTGCTCTTGAACCTGTGCGGCCTTGAGCATGATGAACTACACAAGGCATGATGGCAAGCACAGGGCTGATCATAGCCGATGAGACATCATGTGATGTACAGAGACATATGTGTGCATATGTCCGCATGTGTATGCATGTGTTTGCATATGTGTGCACATGTACGCATATGCGTGCATATGCGTGCATGAGAGGTATGTACTAGATGTATGCATGTATATGCATGCATGCGCATATGTGTGCATATGCGCGCATATGTATGCATAAGGATGCATAGGTATGCATGAGTATGATGTCCTAGGCTGATGTGACCAGCCAAGGACGTTCACAACGTCCAAGGATGATGTGTGTGATGTTTTAGGCTGATTTGACCAGCCTAGGGACGTTTACAATGTCCGAGGCTGATGTGTGATCAGTCTTGGGCGTTGAAAGAGGTCCAAGGGCTGATGTGGCAGCCCTAGACATGAGTGGTGGTCAACGCAGCCATGACAAGGCATGTAGCCTTGGACTTGGATGTTCTAGGTCGGAGAGCAGCAAAGAGAGGGTATATGAACGGCCTCAACATGTGTTGAGGCAGCTCAGCATGTGCATACTCGACTCTTGTGTGTGGGGTGCCTAGTTTAGTTGTTCAAGGGGCTCTCCCTCTCATCCCATGTGGGGTGTGATGTCCGTGGCAGCTTTGCACATGTGTGTGAGGTGTGTGAGTGTGTGGGAGCTGAGTAGAGAGGTTGGTGTCACCCTCTCCTTCCTTGGTGCTGTGACTTCCTCTGCAAGGTACTGCACCAGTGACGCTGGTAGGGCTTCCAGTAGTAAGTCCTTGTGCTTGTGCATAAGTTCGCCAAGCCGCCCAGCAAGTAAGTGAGTGGTATCGTTACACTAGGTTGTTGCTTACTAATCCGACAGGCTTGTCCGCGCAGGCTCGAAACCTAGCGACGAAGTCGCAAATGCGTTGCAAACCATGCGTTGCGACTTTTCGGGTTGTTGCAAACTGCGGCCTAACATTTTTGGTTGGATTGCGCATTAAGATTGATCCCCTTTATACATGATTTAACCAATAAATAGTACACGATGTGGCAAGTATTAAGTTCAAGAAAAGACAGATATTAAACTTAATACATACAAATTACCAAACCTTAACAGCAGCTAGATACTAAACTAAGTATTAGCTGCAGCAAGAAAGAAAGAAATGCAAAAGTCGATACGCTGCTAACATATGCATCCCTAATTAAGTTATAGCTGGATCTCCAATTAAGTTGAGGGCAAGGCCGAATTGTTGGGGGGCCATTTCTACCGGTGAAGTACCCGCTGCAAACATCGAGTACTGGCATGGTGCAAAAAAGCGGCATCACTGCATCTTCTTGAACCCTCGCCACAAAATCAAGCTGCCTATGTCGTGCGCATTCTGCCACCACATCCCAGATGTCGATATGGAGCATCACAACGCATGCGATCACGTGACATTTAAATGCTCAGGGTGCCACAAAGCCAACCATTAAATGGTACAGCAAGCTTTTTGCGACCCTCGCAACATAGCACTGCTGATCCACGCCGACGGCTTCAGCTCAACAAACACTGTGAAGCACAGTTGCACCGTTGTCAGTGCCTCTGTGCTCAATGGCGGGAAGCGCATTTTTTCACAAGAGTCTTCGGTCATGCCTTCGCTTTTGTTCCCACTCATCAGCTTCCAAACGGTGTGGACAGTCTGGAGCCTTCTTGAAACTACTGGTGCGTGACCTGGAGAACCTCTACTGAACGGCTTCGCTGTTCGTTACGGCCTCAATTCCAATCATGTCGAAAGCTGCGTGCTTGATCGACGATCAGGTAATGACAAATTATATCACCTATATTACCCAAAGTCTCATAGGCACAGTTCAAAGTCTACGACTTGCAATCCATGGCTGTGATCTAGAGACTCATATACATTGGATGGTGCCCACAACTTACAACATATCTGTAAAGGGACTTTTCCCTTATTTAAGGTTTTCCTTGACATCATTTTATATGATCTTTAATAGTCAATTATATGCCAAGCTCCACTGGTTTCTCGCTCTAAGCTTATTAAAACCCTTATATTAGTCTAATTCAAGTTATGAGTCCAGCGGATGATATTCGCGACTCTTACCCTAATTGTTTGATATCAACCAAACTGGTCCAAGATATGGCTGATGTTGAGTGGTTTGGATGGGGTTCTTTACCACAACAGTTACAGCGGCGGCGTGGGTAGGGTCGTTTGTGTGGGTGTTGGGGTAGAGGATTTAAAGGGGAGTTTGGCATTTCCCCTTTACATTTGGTATCGGAGCTACCCTTCCTTGTGGATACAGCTGTGATTGAATTATCGTAGGGGAGCGCCGGCAATCAAACAGACCATCGGCAGCACCGCCGCCACAATTTTCAGGCCGGAAGCCTGGCAATCCACGCTGCACTGCTCATCCACCTGCGGCGTGACCTGCGTCGTCGCAGCAGGTGCTATTGTAATCTCGCCCCTCTCCCTTGTGGGGAGGTGGATGTGCGTGAATGTTTGCTAGCTCGCGTGCATTGTGTGCGTAGTAATTTGTGCACATTTATTAGCAAAGAGAGCCTCTCGAGATAATCCCCTTAGTAATTGAAAGAGCTTCTCAGATTTCCCTTTGCGCTGCAGTAGGGCACCTAGTTTTAAGTTGCTTGACTTTGCATGGCAATATGTGACAGTACTCACTCACATGATAATACCATTCTTTGAGTGGCATTGCACTCAGTGTTACAACACGAGCAACCTCTGACATAAGACTTGTCGTTGTTCGTTGTTGCGAGCTTTGCTTGCACAACTCTTTTAGCTTGCACAGCGTTGTTCTTACCAGCTACATTGATGTGTTCAGACATGGCAAAAGGCAAGTCAAGGAAGACATCTCAGGGCACTGTGGATTCCTCGCCTACTGCTATGCAAGTAGAGGGGCAAAAGGAGAACTTCTCCTATTGAATACAGTTGACCCTCAGGATGAAATTGATGGGGCCATTCTCCTTGAGCTCACCAAGCAAGAACGTTTTCTCCGCCATCGACCCTACTCTGTGGGGGAGGCAAAACGGTTTATAGGTGATGTACGAAGGCACCTTCTTGCTGGTGAAAAGTTTGACAAACTTGAACCCGCTAAGTTCAACAACGCCTTACACTTGATGTAGAGAAGCGGTTGAAAGAAGTTTAACAGGGGGCGACCCCATTAAAGTTGCCTGCAGACCCTGCGCAGATTGTGCATGTTGTTCTTAAAGGCCTGGGCAGAACAGCACACAGCAACAACCTGCACCAGCAGCTACTCGCATTATTTCTGGGGGAGCTCAACAGAGCCAACCTTTTTTGTTGCAACCCATTAAAAACAATGATAAATCCTTTTAAAATTTATGGCGTGTTTTTAAATGCTGCTTCCAATGGCTCATGTTGCGCATTCCAAACCTTGGCACAATGTTGTCGCCATCATAAACCGTTGGCGCGAGGCATTACTTTTTGATTGGAGAATGCAATGTTATGGGTCTCGCATCTGTCTCAGCAATTGACGACGTTGCGTTTTGCACCCGCCATGAGCACTATGTCTGCCAGTGCCAAGATGGCATTGGTCAAGCCATCAAAGTTTGATCCCACTGACAAGAAGACTACAGTCAAGAAGTGGATCGTGTCCATTAACAACTGGTTGGCCTTAACCACTGATATGTCAGAGGAGGGCAAGTTCAACATTGTGCTCAACTTGGCACCAGCTGAGGTGCAGCTGCAGCATGAGAAGGGCAAGTTTGCGAGTACCATGCAAGCACTGCTGCACTACATGCGCAGTCACTATAAGAGTGTTGCACCTTGGGTGGAAGCAGACGAGAAGTTGGGCCAGTTAAAAGGGCAACATGAGTGCTGATGTGTATGCACGCGAGTGGCGCCTGTTGGTTGATGTCAACCAAAAACCACTTCCATATGATGCGGTTGCGCAGATGCACTACTTTTGCAGCGGATTACGCAAGGAGATTGTTACCAGCTTGCAGCTAAAAGGGGACAACACTATGTGGGGGCCTGGGGATCTGAATTAGTGCATCAAGCCTGTCATCAGTCTCGACCACTCTCTGCGGTCTACCAAAGCAACTCATTCTGAGGATACAGCTGCAGTGTCAGCGTAGAAGAAGAGAGAGCACACCAACGGCAAACGTGGGGCACCTCAGCACTCCAAGAAGCCCCGCTTCAACAAGCAAAAGGTGGCTTGTGCTTCTTGCAAGAAGCCTGGTCATATGGCATCATTGTTGGCAGCTGCACCTTGAGCTCAAGGCCTCGACATCTCAGAAGATGGGCAAGGGCAAGGGCAAGAAGACTCAGCAACAGCCGCAGGGATTAGCCGTGCTCATTGTGCCTAGTGACGTTGGTTTGGATTACCTCTGTTGTGCGTACACATAGTGTTACACATGCTTAATTGGATCATGACACGTTGCTTGTGTTGCGGCGTGAGGAACTAGTAGCATGTCGCACAATCCGGGGGGGACACTTTTGGTGCAACGTTAATGAAGGTTTGGTCAATTGTTACCGCATTTTATGATTTCGTTCAACATTTGAAGTCATCCCACAGCTGTTTAGTTACTAGACCTCCACTACATGAAATTGGTAATGCTTCCGCCGCACAGTGACCATGCGCTAGTGGCAGCATTCAACGGTCATCTTATTCCCTGACTATGAACCTTTTAAGGTTCTTTAGCGGGTTATCATGCTTCATTTGTGTTGGACATCGCTGCTATGCATAGCTTCATTGATCAATCGTTAATGAAACGCTTATCGCTGGCTATGTCACAAGCAAACATGCTGTTGCATGTAGCATGGTGTAACACTTTGCCTCTATATGGCGTGGTCAATGTACGCCTGCGCATTAGTGCATACTCGGGCGTGTTGAAGTTGTTGGTCATAGATCTTGGGATTGACAATACTGACATCCTGGGGCTTAATTGGCAGCAAGCTGCGCGTCTGACTCCAGACACAGATGCAAAAGCGTGTTATGTACGCAAAGGTAAACGTAGCATTATACTCACCACGCAATTGCAATGAGCCATGCAAGCCTGCAGGGCTTTTGAATGCTCTGCAAGCCAAACGTGTGTATCGCAAGCACAATTCAATGGCCTTATTGGCTCATGTACGCGCTTTTTCTGATGCCAGCAGCGATGCTGTAAACGGCATACCTGAAATGCAACAAGTGGTGAGCACATTTAGTGATGTGTTTGCTGACGCTTTGCCGGAAGTACCACTGGATAGAGGTATTGGTCATACCTTTCTTGTGAAACTGGGATCTCCCTGCATCACGACCTACAGGTTGAGTGCTATAGACAGGGAAGAAATGGAAAAGCAGATCACTTAGTTATTGGCCAAAGGTTTAATTCAGCAACGTAAACTCCCATACGGCTCTCCCATTCTCTTTGTGAAAGAAGAATGGGAAGCTACGCATGTGTGTGGGTTATCGTGCACTAAATAAGTTCACGGTTAAAATAGGTACCCTTTACCTCGCATTGACATGACATGTTAGGCTCATTGTCGGGTAGTAAGTACTTTACATCACTCGATTTGACCAGTGGTTATCATCAGATCTGGTTGCATCCTCGCAATGTATACAAGACTGCTTTTAGAGTGCCAATTAGTTATCATTATGACAAGGTGTTGCCGTTTGAATTGACTTACGCACCCGCAGTCAGTTTAAGTCGAGATGAATGCTGTGTTTGGCGACTTGCTTAGCAAGATGGTAAAGGACTACTTGGATGACATCATGCTTAGTAAGAACCTAAATAAACATCAACAACATGTGGCAATCGTGCTTGAGCGGTTGCGAAAGCAAAAGTTGTTTGCCAACCTCAGCAAATGCAACTTTGACAAGCAGGAGTTGCCATACTTAGGGCACATTGTTGGTGTTGATGGCATCAAGCCTGATCCTACCAAAGTTAAATTCATGAAAGATTGGCCTACGCCTGGCAATCAGCATGAGCTGATGCCATCTCTAGGCTTGGCTAACTACTTTTATTGTTTTATACTCGGTTGCATTTCATTAACTTTGCCGTTGACAACATTGTTGCAAAAAGGACAATGCTTTACATGGGATGCGAAACACGATGACTTAAACTCAAAAAGCCTGATCAAGCGTGCACTAACATCAGCACTTGTACTGGCAATGCCAGATTGGAAAAAGCAATTCACTGTGATCCGTGATGCGTCTAAGTTGGGGTGTGGTGCGGTGCTCATGCAAGATGATCGTGTGTGCTTATGAGTCTCACAAATTCATTCCGGCTGAGATCAACTATACCACTACTGAGCAAGAACTATTGGGGGTGGTGCATGCACTGAAAATGTGGCGTTGCTATCTAAAAAGCGTACACTTCAAAGTGAAAAAAGATTACAACCCTCTCGTAACCTTTCAGATTCAACCAATGCCGACTCGTCGCTAGGCACACTGGAATGAGTTCTTGTCTCGTTGAGATTTCGAATGGTGCTATCGTCCTGGTCGTATGAATGTGGCAGACCCATTAAGCCGCATACCGGTGATGATTAACAACATTCGGGCATACATCAATGCCGTAGTTGCTGTGACATCGGACATATCATTCTTGTCATGTGTTAAGACTGGGTACAAGTGTGACCCTTGGTTAACACCCATGAACACGTGAAGGGCCTTGGATTGCGGAATGGAATATGGTACAAAGGCAATGCGCTTCTCATACTTAACCATGATGGCTTGCGCACTGACTGTGTCGCTATTGTGCATGACCCCCCGCATGGCGGTCATTTGGGGCGGTCCAAGATTACCGCTGCAACCCAACGACACTTTTACTGGCCCGGGCTGACAGTGGATGGCGATCGGTATGTTGCAACATGCGATGCATGTCAGCGCAACAAGCCGAGACGGCAAAGAATGTCCGGTCTTTGCAGCCATTGCCTATCCCATCACTAAGTTGGAAGAGTGTTAGTACCTTATCAATGAGCTACATGAGACAACCTTAGGCCATACAACGATTATGGTGTTTGTGGACTGTCTAACTAAGATAGTTCACTTAGCTCTTTGTCGGACGAACATGGGTGCTCGGGAAATAGTAATGATGTTCCTCTCCTCCGCTTTCCGTTTGCATGGTGTGCCATGCAACATGGTATCAGATAGAGATCCGAGATTTATGTCTCAGTTCTAGAGATTATTGTGTGCCTTTTTGCACATTCACCCACACATCAGTACGGCGTTTCAACTCAGATGAATGGGCCAACTGAACGTGCCAACCAGATTGTGGAAGAGACTTTGACAACATTATGTTGCATCTACATCAGTACGGCTTTTCAACTCAGATGGATGGGCAAACTGAACGTGCCAACCAGATTGTGGAAGAGACTTTGACAACATTATGTTGCATCTAATCAAACCGGTTGGGATGTCTTCTTGACCATGGCACAATTTGCCATTAATAGTGCTTGACAAGCGAGCATCAACGACACACCCTTCTTTGCAAACCATGGCAAACACCAATCGAGGGTGGCTGATCTGAAGTGGCCATTAAGTGAAAAGGTGCTAGCTGCACGCGATCGATCTTGCAATGGAGTTGCAATCACGCACGCAACGAGCACGTGAGTGCATGCGTGCGGCGCAAGATCAATACAAAGCGTACGCTGATAAGCATTGGTGTAATGTTGAGTTTGACACTAGTGCCATGATGTTGCTAAGTACTTTTAAAGCAAAGGGTACCCGCAAACCTATGCCACGCTTTGTGGGACCGTTTGCAGTACGCAAACGAGTTGGCAAATTCGCATACCGGTTAGAGTTGCCAGCATCGCTGGGAAAGATACATGATATATTTCCCGTGAGCCTCTTTGCAGCCTATCGTGCTAATGGACGGACTCAACCCCCACCTCTAGCTGGTATCTTGGATGATAGCGAGGGCCTGGAATATGAGGAATATACTTGATCATAGAAGAGATAAGCACGGGCGCACATCTTATTTGGTTAAGTGAAAAGGGTACGGTGTTGAGCACAACACATGTGACCCCCACCGAAACTTTGCAAACTGTTAGCAGGTTCTTTGAGATTACAACTCCCGCTAGCGTGTGTGCCCACCTCATTATTAATAGGGCGTGTGGCAGCATGTCTTCAGTGTGCAACCCTCGTCCCTCTCTGGAATTGGATCCGGCTGTTGGCATGATCAACCAACGGCGTTGGGAGCCGCCTTTTTTGAGGGGGGGCAATGTCAAGGGCTTTTTGCTTAATTTAAGTTTTCACTAAAACATCATTTTATATCACCTTAATTGGTCAACTATATGGCAAGCTCCATTGGTTCCTCGGTCTATGCTTATTAAGACCCTTATTTGAGTTACAATTCAAGTTATGAGTTCCAATAGATGATATCCGCGACTCTTACCTTAATGGGTTGATATCAACAAGACTGGTCCAAGCTATGGCTGATAGTGAGTGGTTGGGACGGAATTCTTTGCCAGACAACAGTCACGGCGGCGGCGTGAGTAGGGTCGTTGGCGTGGGTGTTGGGGTAAAGGATTGAAAGGGGAGTTTGGCATTTCCCCTTTACAACATACGCCTGCTAGCGGTCTAAGGGAGTCTGCCCAATGCGGTCTATGACAATGGCCTATCCGACTGGTATTGTGAGATGCTAATGTTGCCTTTAATGCTGGTCAAGAGATAACGCTGCGGGTAGTGTTGCGGGCATGGACGGGTAACCAGCCAGCGCAATATGAAGTAGGCTAGTTTAAGAATGGAGGCCTCGTTCTCTGCCGGCGTTGTCTCTTCAAAGCCACTCAGCACCAAGTGCCTCGACGTGCTGAGCAGGGTGAAGATACTACGAGGACAAGTACTGACCGTTTTTATCGCGACAATCGCTACTACTGCATCCATGTGCAGTATACTTGACCCGTCCTGAACTCGTTAACATCCCTCGCCTTTGAGCAGCTAAGGCGCTAAGGGGTAGAGCCTTCTACAAGTGGTCGATGGGTCCTTTCAACCTTAACACTGAGCTCTTCTAGCTGGCCGTTCTCTCACCTCCCCTTATATTGCCATGCAGTGGTGATGCAGTGGTGAACAGCTTGGATGGTTGTTCACCCCCCTCTCCCTCCCACCCCGTCGGTGTATGAGGAGGTTCTCCGCCAACCCTTGTTCTTCAACCCCCTCGTCACCGACTGCTTGGGCAAGATGCTTGGTCAAGGGCGCAGTCGGGGCAGGTGGAGGGAGTAGGAGGAGGCTGGCTTTTATCGTGTCAGGGACTTGTTGGATGATTTGCTCCGTGTACCCTGCCCTCCCTCTATTCTTTCCCACTTTGCCCCCTCCGACACGGGCTCCAAGCTTTCAGAGCTTTGGGATTGCATGCCCTCAGCGTGGCGCCACCTTGTCCACGCTGGTCCCGCCCTCCCGTTGATCGGGGAGTGGTGGGCCGTTCTCATCCCAATGGCACGGTGCGCGCAGCTGTATTTGTGTCGTCTATCACTCCCTCTGGCGCCTCTTGCCAAGGTACTGCCTTTTCTCTCGAGGGCCCTGAGAATTCACTGCTTTCCTCCCCATGCTCCTCGGGCTCGCTTTCTTGCTCACAGCTCCGCAGAGTTCAGGTGCTCCCCTCGCCAGCCCGCTGGCGTCATTCTCCTCAGGTGGGAAGCGTGGCCTGGCAGGAGCTGCCTCCTCCGGCACCTGGTGGGCGGTGCGTTGCTTTCAAAACGCCATACTGACCCTGTGCGGCAGCTGTGGGACCCAGCCGTCTCCTTACCTTCCTCGCTCTCCACTTGGGGAAGCAAAGGGAAGAGTCCACCTCTTCCCTTTGCTTCCCCAAAAGTAGGGTACCGCACTCTTTGCTCTCGGCGTCATCGGGCACCTGTCCCCGTTCTTCAAAACAGATTTGGTTGAGCATTTTCGTGCTCTTCCCCTCTCCGGCAAAGTCCGTTCTCTGCTCTGGCTTGTCTCCCACCGTGCCCTTTACACCGGAGATAAGCTGCGGCATATGGGCTTCCCGTCTGAGTGCCTCTCCTGCACGGTGGAAGACGTTGAGGATTACCTCCACCTCTTTGTCGTCTGCCCCGTGGCCTCCAGAATCTGGCGCTGGCTTTCCTCTCTGTTCCAGCTCGTGGGCTCCTCCGAGCCTGACCTCTCCCCCTTCTCCCTTCTCTTTGGCGTTGGCCGTCTCGTCTCCCCTTCTCCTCTCCAGTCTCTCTGGCTTCTCTTTCGCCCTGTGGCTTTGTGGCAGCTTTGGGCTAGCCGCTGCAAGGTCAAGAACGATAACTCCCTCCCCTCTTTTTCCTCCGTCATCGCTCTCGTCTCTGCTGAGATTCATCGACTCATACGTCATGCGTGGCTGGACGTGTGCTCTTCGCCTCTCCCTCTTGATGCTCGCCTCCTCGCTTTTTCCTAATCAACTCCTCCTGGGGCTCCCGTTCTGTTCTCTGCACGTGTACTTGGCTTTCTCCCCTCCCCATCCTCTCTCTCTCTCTCTCTCTCTCTCTCTCTCTCTCTCTCTCTCTCTCTCTCTCTCTCTCTCTCTCTCTCTCTCTCTCTCTCTCTCTCTCTCTCTCTCTCTCTCTCTCTCTCTCTCTCTCTCTCTCTCTCTCTCTCTCTCTCTCTCTCTCTCTCTCTCTCTCTCTCTCTCTCTCTCTCTCTCTCTCTCTCTCTCTCTCTCTCTCTCTCTCTCTCTCTCTCTCTCTCTCTCTCTCNCTTTTCTAGCTTACTGTGCTCGTCTGTACTTTAGGATCTGTACTCTTAGACTTGCTCTTGCTTCCCTCTTTTTCTTAATACAACTTCCCCTTGAAAGCTTCAAAAGAAAAAAGAGTTTTGTCGCTGGCATGCACGAAAGCACGCACCAGCCAAGCACAAGGCAATGTACAGCGCATTATGACCCACACCACGCGCATATTAGGGAACTACTTGACACAATGATCAACACCTACAAGTTGTAGGCAACAGACCTAGAATGTTAGCTGTTTCAATGAACAAACATTACTACGACCTCACCCTGCAGAAGCATCACTTTGAGTACTTCACCATCGACTCAATAAGCAAATACAGCCCTGCACCCGCAGCGCCGCCAAAGAATGGTGCTACAACAGGAACCCACGCATAATGCCATTCACTGGAGCCCTTTCCTGATATGGGTAGGAGAAAGTGTGCCAGTCTCGGGCCGAAATCTCGGGCAGGGTTTATTGCAACCGCCGTCGGACCACCCAGGTTGAGCACCACGGCAATGATGAACAACCCAATGAAATATGGCTCGAAAGCAGAGCTGTAAATGACTGCACTGTCGCCTGCTAGCAGTCTCCCTGTTTGCAAATATTGTAAGCATGTCAACACCAGGCATGCCATGCGCCGCAGTTGCCAGAGGGTGCATGAATGCGCTTCTAACAACGCAATAATGGAAGTTTTGACAAGCACAAAGCATCCTTACCCCGCGGACCCATCATGAGAGCACCAAAGCACAGCACAACAGTGCCCATAAACTCGGTCAAAAAGTTGAAGGGCGGTGCGTATATGCCAGGTCGTGTTGCAAAAACGGATAGCTTCACAGCCTGTGTGAACCACACAGCAGCTTATAATTGTCATGATGCCGACACACTGCTGCAGTTATACCAGTGACGTACGCATGCATGAATGAAGGCTCACCATCTTCACACACCCGTCCTTACCTGGTTTGCGCGTACAGCAGCTTGCAAAGCGGCTTCATTGACATGCTGGGCATCGTCACGAGCGTCAGCACTGTGATTCGCACCACATTGCTCATGAGTTGCGGGTGCATGACCGCTGATGGTAGAGCGAGAAGGTAAATGAGTAAGCACTACGGCATGGTGTTGTGCGCTGTGCTCCTCAGGGTTGGGTGTGTGACCGTTGGCAAGAGTGTGAGGGGACAACGGAGTAATGGTGGCAGGTTGAGAACCCACTATGTCAATGGTCTGCATATGGTACTCGTTGTAAGTGTCATATAACAGATGCATCTTTTAGCAACAAAGCTTCATGTTTGTGTCTTTACAAGCACAGTGAGCTGCCAGACCGGAATGAATGAGAAAAGCCAAACACTCTCACCGTTTGACTGTGCGTCCTCAGCACTCCTTTTTCAGCAATGTAAGGCGTATTTTCATCCGCTCTTAACCCGCGTGTAGCCGCCTGTTGCAGCGACCTATGAAGCGCCGCAACCTGTGGCATACACAACTCATGAGATGCATCAGCACAGACTCTCAATATGTAGACCAAAATCTTGAAGCCATAAAGAATACCGTGCTCGTCAATGGTGCCATGCATAAGCACAAGAAGCCAAGTGGTCAGTGTGCTTGCCTGAATGGTGTTTCTGCGACGCAAGCGAGGACTGCGCGGTCCACGAGGTCCATCGCTGCGCGATATGTAGTACCTGATGGATACACGATGCTCTTACACCTGATACTTATTGCAAAACTACAAAGCTCAAGTGTCACCATGATCTCAGCGCCTTCTTAACCAACGCTATGTGTCTTACAGTGCGTCCTGTGTGGCCTCTTTCAGGTTGTGCGGAACTGGCACCAGCGTGTTCTGGTAGCTCGCCACTTGCAGAGCGTTGGCATCTGTGTGGTAAGCAAGGTTGTAAGTAGTCAACATATGTGATGAGAGATGGACACGTTGGTCATATCTCGAGTGCATGCCACACACAACAGTCCAACCTGGCTGGACTGGTGGCGATAGCAGTCTGTCGTCTGGTTTCGCAGACGAGTGGCTTGCTTGCGTCAAGTGACGCGCCGGCGTGGTTTTGAAGTGCGGAAGATAGTGCAGCCACACTAACGTCGCTCCAAGGAACGCCCCTGCCACCTCCGCAGTGCTGAGCGCAACAAAGTCGTCCCAACCTGCTTGCACACATGTTCAGAGCAACATGCACAGACAAAAATAACATTATTGTCCTGACTTGTGCGCCTTTACCTATCTCGCCTACGATTGCAAGGCACAGGCAGTAGGCTGGGTTCATGTGAGCTGAGATGAAGCCAAGCCATCTGCCATCACGATTAACCAGAGTTACAGCAGTTTTGCACTTCAGCATAGATCGGCAGGCAAGCGGTGATTAGTCACTCACATTATGGGAAACATGAAGGCCAGGCCAGCTCCAATTGCAATGAAGCCAAAGCCCATTCCGTGGCCTTTGGTGGCTGGCAGATTCACGTTGGCCTTCACGCACTCGAACAAGTAGATGGCCAGACAGGTGGTGATGAACTCGCTCAGGCATCGAGTGCCCAGCGAGTAATGCCCCTCGTAGCCCATTCCTGCTGGGAAGCGAAGCAGCAAGCAAATATGACCTGACATAACCACGAAGTACACTGAGCAAATGAACGCATGGGTGCTTACTGGGCATGGTCCCTGTTGACCAGCTATGACGCAAGCAAGACAACCTGCTGTGAGCTCGAAGCAACAACACAACCACTTCGACAACGAGCACACACACTACACAACAACCAACCTTGTTGACAGCAGCGCCTGAGAGATATTGCGTGTACTCGAATTTTAATTTGTCAGTCTAGCTGTGTGAAAAGAGGCCTCGTGCTGCTGAATTATACCAGGTCACTCACTCATCCTGTCGACGCACAACTCCAGCGACACAGCCAGTAAAGGAGAGTGGAAGTCCCTCGCAGGCCGTACAAGCAAAACAGCACCAGGTCAGTCCACCCAGTGCTTGCTTGCCTACTGTACAGTGAGTCTAGCATACTTCCTCTCTCGGCCTCTCGCCTCCGCCACACCGTCATCATGGCGCCCCTGCCACCATCTGTCTTTCCAACCCGCTGCGCAACAACAAAACTGCATTGCAGCATGTCGTCATCCGTGTCGTCAGTGTCGTCAGTGGCGTCATCGCTGGGCGGGAGCAGTGGCGTCCGTGGCGCAGCTGTCGCTGTCCGTCCGTCGTCGCTGTTGCTGGAGGCATGGCTGAAGTCAGCCTCGCGCTGGACTGCAAGGTGATTGGGCGAGAGTGCAGAGCTGGGGAGTTGGTTTGACGGACAGCTCAAGGGTAGTTGGAGCAGCGAGTGTTCTGTTCGTCTGTGCTCAAAGTCAGTCAGCTGGCTTGTGCGCATGATAATATGCATGCCGGGTAAGGCTAGGCGGACAGAAATGCGCAGGTTGAGGCGTTTCAGGCTGCAGCAGCTTGTCGCCAGCTGTTACAATGTGGCGTGCGTATGTGCATGCATTTGACATGCAAGGAGTGTGACTTGCATACAGCAAGCAACTCACACACACCATCAACATGTTTACCACCGGCTCCTCTCCTCTACTTCACTACTAGTACCAACACTAACACCACCACCCCGTTAGACATGCATGACATGCACGTACTGGTCATTACCTGATCCACGCGGGTTTGTTGAATAGGTACATGCATTGCGACCCACTCTCCGTGCTCACGTGAATACTTGCGTCCCGTGCACGTTGCGCTGAGGGAAGTCAGAGCCAGTGTTTGTGTACCCATTAGTCCCGGATGATATGTCATGGCACTGTGTAGTAGGTGCATGTGGCTCGCAGTCCTTGACATAAAGTCAACCCAGTCAACGTGCCACGCTGCGACCATGCTGCCTGCATTGCCTCGCAGCTTTCCTCTCGTAGCCGGGTGGCTGTGTACAAAAGCTTGCAAGGCCTGTTATAGTTGGACTCTGGTTGGCTTGAGTGCCAAACTGCCAGTGATTTTGTATCGCTCAAACAGCAGTGGCTCGTGCGTAACATGCAGTTCCAGTCTGGGCACAGACACGACGTTCTCTTACAGCATCACAGCAGTGGCATATCCTTACACAGTGAACAGCACATTGCTCGTTGCTAGCAACCTTGCATGGTACAGCTGGTTGGCAGAAACACACAAAGCTTTATGCATGCAGACCAATCTCGGGGAGTCTCCTACATGGGACGGCAATGCGGGCGTGCTGTACTTTATAGACATCAATGGCAAGCGCATGCACGCATGGCGACCTGCGGACGGGAAGCACACAAGCGCTCAGCAAGAGAAGATGGTCGGCACCGTCGTGCCCGCGGCAAAGGGAGGTGTTGTTGCAGCGTTTGAGGTGAGCCCAACCTTGCACGGGGCATTCGAGCAGTGCCACACTTTGCAAGTACCTTGTTGCATGTTGCATCTCGTTTGTGGCATGAGTTCAGGCTGCACGTCGTATGGCTTGCTCGCAGATGTGGTCAACCCTTCTGGTCAGTACGGTTCAAACACCCTTTTCGTGTTCTTGCTACGATAGGATACAGTTGAGGCGCTCGATTTCAGCATTGACTCGCCAAGCGGCAACAGCAGCAACACGGTCATTGCATCACTGCCGACCAGGCCGGTCGCTGATGGCAGGTTTCGGTTCAACGACGGCAAGTGCGATCCTGAGGTGTGTTAGTTTACGATTTCTTGCAAGAGAAGCAACAGCTTCCATTGCAACTGCCACTGTTCCTTGCAGCTTGTTACTTGAGCTACTGCAACTACTGTTTCGTACTGGTCGAGGCTGATTACCAATGGAAGCAATCACTATGTTTCACTTGTGCAGTTGATGCTGCTACCGCTTGCTACAGTAGTATTTGTTGTCACTAACACATATGCAGGGGCGGTTATGGGCAGGAGTGATGAACTTGTCTTGGAGGTCTCCAACTGAGGCAAAGGGCAAGTTCTACCGCTTGGACCCTGCAGAAAAGGACGCCAACGGAAGCTACCAGTTGAACGAGGTGCTGAGCGAAGTCAACCTTTCCAACGGGATGACATGGACTGCGGATGGAAGACAAATGTACTACATCGACTCTGCAACACAGGTTGGAACGTTATTGAACTAGGGTGTGCATGCAAGGTCTGCAAGGAATGTGGTTCGGCCTGAACCACAACACGCTTGCACGCATGCGAGCATGTAGCTTTCAACACTTACATCTGCATGAGCTGTAAAGGTTGATATGGCCTGCAGGCGGTTGACGTGTTTGACTTTGATGCGGAGGCTGGGAAGTTGAGCAACCGCAAGACGGTTGTGCGTATCCCAGAATCTGATGGTACGCTTTGTTTGCTCACAGCTGTTCACACGAAGAAGCTCTGCTTGCAGACCATTGAGAATGCAAGCGCTGAAGCTGCACTCTCAACCGTCTGTGTTAATCGCGTCTGGCATGTGCAGAGAAACAAGAGTAGAGTTTTATTACTCTACGCAACAAGCGTACAGTAACTGTACGCTTGTTACGTAGAGTAACAAAACTCTACGCAACAAGCGTAGAGTTTTGTTACTGCTGCTGGTATGGCTGTGCTTCCCCCCCAGCATGCCTTGGTGCAGGCCTACCGGATGGCATGACCATTGATGCCAGTGGCAACCTGTGGGTGGCGTTGGGCGAGTCGGGTGCCGTCTTCCAGTACGATCCGTCCACTGGTCAGCAGGTACTGTCAACAAGCATAGCGTGCTACACGCACCCATGTACAGATGTACATGGAGTGGTTATCACTGTCAACATGGACCAGCTGCTTGGTGGGCTGCATCGAGTTGCGGTTATTACGTTCAATCACAGCAAGTTTTGTATGTACCGGCTTGTTTTGCATTCAATTAACCAAGCTGAGATGATTGCTCAAGACACGACAGCTGCTGCCCAATGTTGCTCGACTCTTACTGTTGCTGCGACTGCATGCAACATTCATCGGTCTCGCGCTTGAGATTATTGATGCGGGTTTGTGCAGGTCATGCGCGTGCCCATACCGGTAAAACGGTTAACCGCATGTACCTTTGGAGGCGAGAATCTGGGCGAGTTGTACGTGACCACACGTGAAGAAAAGCGGGACGGTATATTGTTGTGTTCTGATGCCTATGTGCAGGTTCATAATAGATCTCGCAATGTACTCAGCGGGCATGCATGCACAGATGGCAAGCCATTTGGTGCACTCTGGAGTGTGCGCGTGCCGGGAGTTCGAGGGCTGCATGCAGCTTACAGCTTTGCTGGCTGAAAGCTGCCTGCGTGTCTTGGGTGCTTGGCTGGCTCCCAGCCAACACACTGATACATGCATTTGGTAGCAGCAGCTGCTTTAGGACGGCAGGGGATACATGTCATGGCATAGTCGTCATGTTGGACCAAATTGTGTCAGATTGTAGGCTGGGTATGACGTCGGATTGTTCGTAGCTGTATAGCGAGTGTTGCACAGGGTTAGGTGTTGGTAAACAGCAGCTAGTTGCCATTGTGCCATGCGGTGTCCGCAATAGCAAGTAAAGTGGTTGAGATGTAAGACTGGTTGGCGGGTATGGCAGGCTGAGCCGTGTGGTTTGTCCTGCATGTGATGGCATGCATTTGCAGACTGGCCACGTACAGATTGCTGGTACATGCGCATCCAACATCAACTCGCCTGCACACCGACACCACAACAATGCTATGGTCTGTGTTTGGCCAGTGATGTGTACAGTCCATGCAGCATCTGCGAGGTGACGTTCACGCGTGCCAGCACCGCCTCGTGATCCCTGCGGTCCAGCCTTGACCCAAACTTCTGCATAAACTTGTCTGCAACCATCATGAGTCAAAACTCGCACTTAGCCAATAGCAGATGAAAGAACAACACGATTGCTGCCAGCTCTCACCAGGGTGCCATCTCAGTATCTCTCTGCGCACGGCAGCGCGCTTCTCGTCCTCTTTCACGCCACGCAGCACCACACGCTCCAGCTCATCCGGGGCCGCCGGCGGGAATGGCACTTCCGCCACGCGCACGCCGTAGTTGCAGGAGGACGCGAAGGTCTCCCATGACGCTGCGTATGCCGTTGCCGCCGCTGTGAAGGCCGTAATCACTGCAGCGAAGCTTCAAACCAACTTATGTGGTAACGTTTCAACCATGTCACGAGCGCATACCTGTTGAAGCTTTGGCGGCAAGGCGAGCACGTCTAGCTTCATCCTTGGCTTGCTCTTCCAACAGTATCTGCAAATCAACATGGCAGCTGAATGCATACGGCCTTAGCAGGTAGACTTATCGTATCAACCTTAGCTGAATGGACATTTACAACACTACATACCTTTTGCGCTGCAGCGTTATCTGTTTTCGGCCGCTTCTTCTCTGCACTGAATGGCCGAGCGCGCTTGGCCTCCTGCTGTTTCCGCAACATGCCGTTCCAAATCTCCTGCAATGAATCAACCACACAGCATTCACAAACACACCATCAACATGGTACCAATGTACCCAACATCAACACACATTCCCACCCACCTGACGCCACTCATCTTCACTGAACGGTGCCGGCACGCGCTCTTGCTGCTGCTCCTCGCTCTCCCCGTAACCCGCAAAGTACCCGCCATCCGCGTCTTCAAAACCAACCTCACGTGCGATGCGCTCTTCCCACGTTGGTCCGCGCCCCAGCTTCGCTGCTGTAGCAGCCCTGGCCTGGAGACAGCATAGCAACATTGCAACGCTACACACACATGTTGAGTTTGTGTATGAATTTGAGAGGAGCAGGGGGACCACATACTTGTTGTATGCAGACGTACTTGTTGGAGTGCCTGAGCCACTAAGTGCGCGGGTGTCACGCCGTCGATGTTCTCGGCATTAATATCGCCGCCGGCATCGCGCAACAGCTGCAGTAACTCCACGGACTGAACATGGACACTCGCGTAAGCATACTCAATTCCACTGGGTGAGAGATGCAACACATGTCAATGCGTGTGGCTTGCCTTTAGCCTGGCGGCGGCATGCAGCGGGGTGCCAAGCTTGTCGTCGATGGCGTCCGGGTCGGCCCCGTGTGCGAGGAGCTCAGCCACCACATCGGCCGCGCGCGCCTCCACTGCGTGCCGAAGAGGCGTGAAGTAGTGCGTGTCCACGCAGTCGATGTCGACTGCGCACACATGCACACACAGAGATGAGCAGAACAGCGGAGAATACTACACGAGTGCATGCACTGGTTGAGCGCAGATGTGGTCGTTGTTTGTGCATATTGCTTTGACATGATCAAGAACACCTGTGTGCTGTGTCGCATGGACTTTGGTAGACAACGCACTTAGGCTCTGAATGATTGTAGACGAACCAGTTTAGCTTGAAACCTAAGAAGAGCTGTCTTGCTAGTGAATTGTGCCCTACATGGAAGCATGAACCCTCTTGTCCTTGTGCTTTCTGCTGTGCATGTCAAGGAGAAATGGAGTTGTGGAGTCAACACACGCATGCTTACTGTTCTCCTCCTCCCTTTTTCTCTTCTGCCTCTTCCTCTTCCGCCTGCGCGCCTCCTCGCGCTCGCTGTCGTCCTCGCTGCCATCATTGCTGACGCGGTCGTCTCCGCTGCTACCGCTGCTGCCGCTCCTGCCGCCGCCTTTCCTCAACAGCCGCCGCACCTTCTTCAAGCTGCCCAAGGCTGCAGCCTGAACTACAAGACCAGGCCAGGCCAGGGGAGGCCAAGCCAAGCCAGGTAAGACTCGAGCACAAGCACGGACCAAACCACAACGGACCAGACTAGACCAGGCTAGATCAAGAAGAATCTGTACAATTATGTCAACGTTTTTCTCCATGCACACCTCGTGCGTGCGTGCGTGCGTGCGTGCGAGCGTGTGTGTGTGTGTGTGTGTGTGGCTCGCCTGAAGAAGCTTACGCTCGTATCGCCGCCGCCGCCGGGCGCTGATAGCCATCCCGGCATCAATTGACCTGCCTACCTCCCAACCAGATCAAGCCGCAGTGTGTCTTCGTGTGCCAGTGACAGTGCGCTCATACCACCGCTGCTCACCTGACTGCGAGCTGATGCCTCAGAGCTACGCAAAGCACGCGCCCACACACTCTTTACGTCGTGCTGTCAACACACGGACGCGCTCCACACCCCTCCCACCCGCCTTGCCTTGCTGCTGCTGCGTTGCTCCTGTTGCTGTTGTACGAGTAACTAACCGCAAGCATCTGTTGCTACAGGTTTGCGCTTTGACTGCCTTGTCACCTTGCCCCTTCGCCCCATTCGCATGCACTTAGTAGTCACATAGCTAGTGCGTATGCCCTTGCTGGAATACAGTCCTACCCTGCTTGTGCTTGTGTTTTGCCGTGGTGCTATGCTGGTTGCTTTGCATCAGCCTCTCAGATAAGCCTAGACACATGTGTAGCGGGGCGTGGTTCGCTTTGCATGTGTGACCTCATACAAGTTGGGTAGCATGCGAGAACACTGCGGCGTTGGTGACAAGAGCTGGGGCATACATGGTCCTTGCAGCATCCATCTGCTGAAGGGGTTGCATCCATGGTGTATGCTTATTGTTCATGCATGATCCTCACTTGTATAGTATGCGTGCCTTGACCGGTCTTCTGCTCTCTGTGCTGTGCACATGCGCCTTTGCATTTGGCATGGTCTCTGTGCATAAGATGCGGAGGAATGCCGAGAATAAGCGGCGCATGCGTGTGTTTTGTGTCAACTCAACTCAAATCATGTACGTGGTAATGGTAGCATTAGCACATATCTATACACCAAGGCACACAGCGCGAGGGTTGACTATTCGGTGGGGCTTATTGTATATGCAGCAACACTGATGTGACTAGAGCAACTGAGCACACTACTACACATCACATCACCGCATGTAATGAAGCCAGCAAGCAGTGGTAGTGGTAGGGTTTGCAGCACATCAACGATTAGTTCTTAGTGGCAACAAGCAAGCAAGCAAATAAACTACAGAGTGGCAGTAGCGTGGTGCTGTGGCCCAACAGGAGCACGCCCACGCAAGCAGCAGCAGAGCAAGAGCAGCACCCCACCTGAAATGGCAGCGCCACAGTTAGAAACTTGCCAAAGCGGGAAAGTTCCGACTGTGGCCTCCGGAGTCTTAAGTCCCACGTTGTGTTGCGCGCGTGGGGGAAAATGCACTACATGCAGTCAGTTGGCACTTGCAATGTGTTAGTCATGTCAGAAATTCGGCATTGCAATGAGTGAGTATAGGCAACTGCAAGCACCAGCAAGTTGAGGACGGGGTAGCATGCATTTGAGATAGGTGTTGCACGCAAGCATGCAGGGTGCATGAGCGCCGTACAGTGCAGGACAGTGAGGTGGGCAGCTCTAGTGTAGTGGTGGTGTTTAAGCAAACACCTGTCTCAAATGTGCTTGTATGCACAGTACGCTATGGCAGTCAGATTCGTGCATAAGCAGACTTTGTTGGTGTTGTAGGGCGCTTGTACATACAGCACTTACGAATGCACTGCACAGGTAGTGCAAGAGTTGTGTTGCAAGCCAGCGATTGTGAAAATGCAACCTTTCAACTGAGTATCATGAGAGATTTGAGATGTGGTGTGTAAGAGTGTGCAGGATATGCTCGGGTGGTGAGCGCGTGGATGCTATGATTACTTTGTACATAGGTACGTATAGTTTGACGAATATGCCGTGAGATGTGGGGTGTATGTACATATGTACATGTACCTCTGTGAGGTGCTGCGTCAGCTCCGGTTGCGCGCCGACCAGTCCCACGTTCTGACCTTTTGACATGGAGGTCAACCTCATTTGTCAGCTAGATGGTGTGCAGAGGCTCAAACTCTCAATCTTGCTGCCGTGAGAGCAATCAGAGCCTACGTACTCATTGAACTTGACTGCACAAGAAGGTGCAGTGATATTGCACAAAGGCATACACAATAGCATACTGCATACTCGCGTGCGTGTGTGCGTGCGAGCGTGTGTAGCCCGCATAAATTTTGCGAGTTGAAGCACGTCTTTTGCCAAACCACAGGGTGTATCTGACAGAACATGTTTCATCCACCCAACCACTTAGATACAGACTACACCTGTCCGTACTGTTACAAAATTGCTGCTACTGCAGTCACTACATGGCAACCCAAACTGTTTAAGTGCTTGCAAACACTCAACCTGCTGGGACAAAACTGCTACTACAGTGATGCATGCACGTGCTTCTCAGTGCATGAATGACTGTAAATGGAGCATGACCAGCAAGCCTTAACAGTCTCAACTGTCCAGGAACAGGGGCGCCATCACCAGAGTGATTGTCGCCAGCATCTTGATGAGCACATGCAAGGACGGGCCCGCGGTGTCCTTGAACGGGTCACCAACGGTGTCGCCGGTGATAGCGGCTTTGTGAGTCTCACTTCCCTTACCGCCGTGAGCGCCGCTTTCAATGTACTTCTTCGCGTTGTCCCATGCCCCGCCCGCCGTGTTGAGGAACAACGCCATGAGGATACCCGTTGCGGTGGCGAACATGAGCATGCTAGCCACAGCCTTGGCGCCGAGCAAGGTTTGACCCGTGTTGGCGCCGAGGATGCGGAAGAACACGCCCACAGCAATAGGGGAGAAGACGGCAAGCAGGCCCGGTCGAATCATCTCACGCAGAGCCGACTCGGCCACAATCGACACGCAGCGGGCATAGTCCGGCTTCTCCTGGTACGTCATGATGCCCGGTCGCTCGATGAACTGCCTTCGCACCTCGTTTACGACCTCGCCGGCTGCGCGGCCGACGGCAACGCAGGCCCACGCACTGAACACAAACACCATGCAGGCGCCGAGCAAGCCACCAATGAACACCTCCGGGACGGCGATGTCAACGCTGGTGAACGGGATGCCGGTAAAACTGGACACCTCATCCATGTATGCGCTGAACAGGAGGAAGGATGCCAAGGCGGCGGAACCAATGGAGTATCCTTTTGTTGTAGCCTTCGTGGTGTTACCGACGGCATCTAGCAGATCCGTGATCTCGCGCACGCTCTCAGGTTGTTGGCTCATCTCCACAATGCCTCCAGCATTGTCGGCAATGGGCCCGAACACGTCCATTGTCAGTACGTACGCTGCCGTGCTGAGCATGCCCATTGTAGCCACAGCGGTGCCAAACAAACCACCGGTTGGCTGGCCGGTCTCTGCATCCTTCAAACCTGAGGTTCTTCCAAGCCAATAAGCCGTAATGATTGCAGTGCTAATTACCAACACCGGCATGCCTGTGGACTCCATGCCGAGACCAACACCGGCGATAATGTTGGTGCCGTGTCCTGTACGGCTTATGATCACTCACTGGAGGCAAAGCATGTGCGCAAGCAATGTCGCACGTCGTAGCAACAGCTCACTTGCGACAATATCAGTGCCTCAGTGCCTAGTGCATACCTGTTGTACTAGCCTCGGCCAAGAGACGCACAGGCTTGTACTTGTAGTCAGTGTAGTACTGTGCGATCCATACAAAGAGGTACGCGGTGATGATGCCAACGACCCCACAAAGAGCGAAATGAAACCAGGCTCCAGGGACATCCGGGACGGACAGCATCCAGTATGTTGACTGTCGCGTGTAACGCAGGTTGGTTACCCTTGTGGTGTGCAAATGCCGTTAACGCATTACACAGCATGTTACTTACTCCCATAAATGCTATAAAGGCCAGGATAAGAGTGACGGTGTAGCCTTGCGTGAGGATGGCCATGGGATCCTCCTTCGTTCTAGTTGACTTTCCGCGTACTGACAGGATGCCAGCGGCAGACACAATGAGGTCAAATGAATGAACCACGAGCGGGAAGAGGATGAAACCGCTAGGATCTGTTGACCAGAGTCAGGACTGACCAATGAACAATAGACAGTACAAAGTGGTCTTGTGGAACAACCTGCTGTGAGTGTCCATGCAAGCCGTTTGACAAATGCAAGACAACTGCGCTCAAGGTACGGACTAGTGCAGCGTACAAGAGGAGGGGTGGGACGCGTACCTTTGATGTTGCATTTCTTGGCCATGGTGCCACCAAGAATCATGGCACTGATAATCTCAGCTGCAATGCTCTCAAACAAGTCGGCACCTCTTGCAGCACAGTCTCCGACGTTGTCACCAACCTGGCCACATGCTGACTGTCAGTCTGTTCAACACGGAAGCTGGCTGCCACTAGCGAGAATGACCATCAGCACCATTGAATCACCGTGCCCCCCCCCCACCCACCACACACCCCTCCCGCGCCTCCCGTTGTAATGCAGTTGCCATGTATACAAGCAAACATCTAAGACACTGATGTGAAAAAGCCAAGACTACTTGTCTGCACGAACATACGCAGGTGCGAGAGCGCATATGCAGGGAACCCTCCGCAAAGTAGCATACCAAGTCGGCAATGACGGCAGGGTTGCGCGCATCATCCTCAGGAATACCGGCCTCCACCTTGCCAACAAGGTCCGCCCCAACATCTGCTGCCTTTGTGTATATGCCGCCACCCAGCTGTGCAAAAAGCGCCACAAACGATGCTCCAAACCCATAGCCAACTAGCAGCAATGGCACTGTGCACACAGCCACATGTATGATTTTGGCAAAGCACAAATCTGCGTCAAGACACAAACAGCAAGTTCAAACGCCAGCTCGTACCGTCTGTCATAGCGATGCCTTGACCCTTATCACTGCTGAAGTAAACAAAGAAAGTGGCGAAAAGAACAGCAACACCCAGCACGGTCAACGCCACAACCAGTATAGCTGAAAAGCCACCCGCGCGTAGAGCAATCTGCCAAGTTCATTGCAACAAGGTTAACTTACTATACACCTGTGACATTGGCATCAACGCGTAGGGCATCCTGCACATTTTCCCCCGGGCCCACGCTGGGGGGGGGGGGGAGGGGGGGACACATGCCTGCAGTGCTTCCCGTGCAGAGCGCCGAGCAGCAGCTGCAACGCGGACATTGGCGCGGACAGACACCCACATGCCAACATAGCCAGCAATTCCAGAACAAACTGCCCCGAGTGTAAACGAGACAACAGTCATGTAAGCTAGTGTTGACCTGCAGTACCACACCACAAGTTGTCACCACCGCCAGCCTTACTTAGCAAGCTCATAAGCGCATGCAGGAGGATGAAAACTTTTGCTGCAGTGATCACAGGAGTCGCACCGCCTACCTGCTCAGCCCAGCTTCATCCTGTTCCTTGGTTGTTTTTCTGAACATGTATATGCCCAAAATAACCATGGCAAGCAAGACAGCCAGCTTCGAAATTGCTCCGTACTGTGTTCTGAAAAAACCCTCAGCGCCATCACGAATGGCATCAGATATCTGTTGAACATCCGCTGCTCAGTCAGCACAACAGCGCCCAAAGAAGCGTCAGAGAGCTACTTGTTGCAATGGTTACAGCCATGCTCACCTTAGTCATTTCCTGAGGACCCTCATCTTTCTCAAGCACCCACTGTGCCAGGTACATGGCAAAGCCAAAGCTAAGGACACACACTATAAAAACGAACATGATCACCGGAGAGCTTTGCAGGCCAATGTACAGCAGTCCAGCGCCGATAGTCAGCAGCAGAACATAATATAACCTCCTGTCCAAGCTTGCTAATGCTCGCAGTGGCTGGAGGATAGCAACAGAGTTTAGTCATGTTGCCCACTTGGTGCGATGCAGATAACTGTCCCGACCTCCTTACACACTGGATGCAATGCAGATAAACAAAACCATACCACAACTGTCAACACGTGTAGAGCACATAGGACGCCCCAACAGAATGCCACGCTGCATGAGCCTGGCTAAGCCAAAAGAGAAACCTGTGTTGACTGAATGTAGTCACTCGTATGCACTTGCTACACGTATGCGACCACCATGCATGCAACCAACACCAATAAGTGATTAAATTTATGGAGTGTGCTGTTTGAACACAGTGCATTGCATGCACTCATGCACAACTGCAAGATCCGTAATTCATGATCCGCCATGTCGGTGCATGCCACGCTTGATTATTCTATATGTATGCAGATGGCTATGCCATGAGTACAATGCTGCCTGAAACCACTTATCTCGACAAACACAGCAATTGCAAACTGCACTGGGATCTGTGCTCAGTAGTATGGCTGAGGAAGCAGCGTCGTAGCATACTTGACACTCACCCCGTTCGATCGTGCCGCGCTGTACACTCTGCGCGGCGCAGAGCCCGCATACATAGGCTTGCGCTCTCCGCCCTCCATGTCCTTGAGGTCGTCATCCATGGCGATTGCCACCGGCGTTCCGTTGCTGCTGGTGTTGCGACGCTGGACGGCGAGCTCTCCGGCACCTGTCCCCAGCGTTGGCAGATCTGCCGCACTTCCTACGTGCCGCAGGATGGGCTGAGCCGACATTGAGCTAGGAGGCTCAGCACCACCTTGCCACCACAGTTATGTGCGACCACGTAGGGAACAATGCGCTTTGTCACAGTGAAAACCCACACGAAACAGTTACGTTGCCCGCATGCCGGGGCAATGTAATGTAACTTCACGGCACAGCTGTCACTTGAAGGGTAAAACGTTGCAGCACCACGAACACGTACAAAGCCACACACCAGGTGCTTGTAATTCACTCTTTTGCGCGTTCCAGTTGCGGAGACGAGCCTTGCTTGCTACAGCAGATGGCTTGAAGCAGAGCTATCCACTAAGAAGCGGCGGAGGTGGAGGCGGCGGAGGCGTTGTTCAGCATGTCCACCATGCTACATTGCCCCACACAGCTGACCGGCCGTTAGCATGGGATATCGACACTGGGCAACAAGCCTACGCAGCGTCACACGCTCCTTGCGCCAACGGCCGAACTTCCGTCGGTCTGCGATGATGCGTTTTGCCCGTCTGCGCAAGGGACTGTGCCTGCCGCTGCTGCGCGTCGCGGACTCCATTGCGGTTTACTGCAAGTAGGGTAAATCGCCCAAACTTCGTGGGTTTTTTCGGTTTTAAGGTTTTTGTAAGAGCTATTGTGACTTTCCGGCGGTGATGTATATATGTTCTTTCTTGTAGTTAAAAGTATTATCTATAAATCGGTAATGTTTGCAGACTATCTGCACCAGTGACGCGTTGTCGGCAGCGCCAAAGTTGGGTGTTTTAGGGCTACCCTAAAACGGAGTTCGCCCTAACTTCGTAACAGAATGGCCATTTCTCAAGCTATTTGACTGCCGTTGTAGGGTAGGAAGTGGTGTGCTTTTGGGCAGTAAGACCGGCGATGGTCTTCCCCAGCAACAACAAGGCCGTCACCAACTTTACGGCCGCTCAAACTTGGTATAGCGATGATACCGTATGGTGCCCATGGCCCTGGATGTGGGCCTTAGAGGGCCTTATAGGGGAGAACCACTATAACGTCAATAACTTATAGCTTGCCGCGGCAAATGGCATGGAACCCCAAAACTTAGTTTTACATGATATACGCTTCTTGCTACGTTTTACCTCACTCGTTTTTTTGAAGAGTTACAAAAGTTATGAGCTAAATAAGCGTTTTAAAATTAAGGGTCGAAAGTAATTAATTTATGTATATTCAATAAATACTAGCGCAATACATACTTAATGAGACAAGGCGGTTTTTGGTTTGTTGGAGAGCTCCCAATTACATACAGATCCTCCCAAAGTTTCAAGCCAATCAGACTTAAGATGTGCCTAATAGCGCACGCAAAGTGACATATACGAAATTAGGTGCGTTTACGAAGTTGGGGCGATTTACCCTAACGTAATTAGTTGAAAATGCCGACTCGGCATAGGGTTCCTTGCTGCTAGCTGAGCAAATTCAGTGCATGGTAATTAATGGGACAACCATTGGGCTTTGCGGAACTGGTGGGCTTTATATTACCATGGCTTTATGTTGCATACAACCAATGGTTAACAATGTCAACCTTGTGTGACAACAAATGCAATTACATGCCTGCTCAGCTTGCACGTCGACAACATAAAGCATCACATTGTGATGCGTTATTACAACAAATGAGCGATTACAGCATTGACATTAAGAATTAAAATGATACATGCGCGAATCAAGTTGCTCTTACGTAGCTTGTTGTTTGTTAAAAGAAAACTGTAGCAACGAACGGTCCACTCATGCACAATGTTACATATGTGACACTTGCTGCAACATCAGCGCTTTAACCACGGGGCCATGGCAGAAAGAGTTTTTTTTATAGGGGGCGCCACATGCCATTTAACATGTGCCATAACCATATGTCAAAATAGAGATAAACTCTTGTGTAGTGTTATGCTATGCACTCTGCACCGCGCCATGCATTGCACTCGAGCATTCATGCACAAGCAACCAAGTCTTACAAACAGCACTATATGGTTAAATACAAGCAAGCAGTCATTCACGACCACATTGACAACAACCATTATAAACATAAGAGATTGGCCCTAACCTCCTAGCATTCAACAACAGACCTTGCACGACACCAGCTTGCATGCGCACTTACCTGCAGCAACAGCGCTGCAATCACTTACTGTCCAGCAGTGGGCTCATGTTGTGACACTTGCAGCAGTGGTAAGGGTTGGTTTAAACAATAATTAATTATGTTTTTGAACATAATCTGAATAAAGTATCCTTTTAATTGTTCTAGCCTACTGAACGGCCATTACGGAACAAACCTGCCTTAAAAAATTGTTCTTTGCTCGGGGGTTGGGAGTACGAGACCGAAGTAGCATAAACAAGCATATTGCCATACAATTGGCTCATGTACATGTATACAGATGTTATTGACATACAAACTATTGCTATGGGTATATGTTGAATGTGTCAGCAATGACCTTATCACGTATATTGCTTACGTTATTTTAAATACACGACTATGTATCAATGTCAATAAATATTAATTGTGGTATGTAGCATACTATCCGGATGTCTCATGTGAACATAACAAGCAACAAATGTAAGTAGTGTTGCAGAATCTGGTCAAACTGATCACTCCATCACTCAATCGCTCCATCACTAGTATATGAGAAAGGCGCGCGGGTGGAAATCATTTGCTGTTGGTTATATTGAAGCTCGGGCCACAGCTTGCCTTGCATAAGTTTACGGGCCCCAGATGCAATGCACCTGGGGCTATGACATCTGCACTCCCAGCACGTTGCTGCTGGCCTGTTGAGCAGCAAATCAGCAGCCGCGTGGAACATGCAACCAAATTGCACAGCAGTCTCACTCCATCTCAACGCTATGAGGAGCGCACAGAATCATGCCAAACACAAGGGGAAACCATTGTTTACACAAAAACCTCTAGATAACAAAAGCTATGCAGCTAATCAGCCACCTGGCCACTACAAGAAAGCCCCCTTCTCTAGAAGCTTAACCACCTCAGTCTGATTGTTCAGCTGTGCAACATCCATCGCCGTCTTCTGGTCCTTGTTACGGAGCGTGCTGCGAAACGGACCCATCAGTATGTACGTCAACATATCAGCAAGGGAAGCATGTGCACCTCTCTATAGTTACCGAGAAGCATGTAGTGGACGCAGACAAGCACACACCAACTTGCAGTACGGACAAGCACAGCATCACATCGCAATGAGTGACCGACCAAAATGGAAAAGACAAGCTTCTGAGACTTACAGGTTTGCGCCGCTATCAATCAGCAACTTCACAATGTCCTCCCGTCCATATCCAGCAGCATAATGAAGCGCGGTGTTGTTGTTCTTGTCAACAGCATCAGGGTTTGCAGACTTGTCCAGAAGCGCCTCCGCACAATCAAGCTGCCAAACGCATAGCGTTAATGCATTGCACAGCGCCTGGTAGCTGCTATGACATAAGCTATGCCGTTTACCCGTATTTATACCTCTCCATAACCACATGCAAAGTGCAAGGCTGTGCGTCCCTCGCTATCCTTTTCGTCCTTGTCAGCACCCTCCTCGAGCAGCTTCTTCATTGTCTGTCAGCACACACATGTCACAACACACAGCAACAGTTAAAACCCGCATCCACTTAAGCAACGCCATGCAATTCTGCAAGCACATGGCCAGTACACACCTCCACGTCACCATTGCTTGCACATGAGTGCAGCGTAGGCTCTCCATCCTCTTCTTCATCCCCTTCCTCACCCTCAACACCTTCTTCCTCCTCATCTTCGTCACCCTCAGGCAAACCACCTGGAAAGCCTCCAGGCATCATACCCGGAGGGAAGCCACCCCCCGGGAAACCACCCCCCATAACTGAACCAAGCTTGCCGAGAATTTCGGGGTCATTCCAATATCTGCAAACAACAGGTGATGCGCAGTGCAGAGATCAACAACCCAGCTTAATCACAGACCAACACATGGAACATGGCCGGAATGTTTCAGCTGCCAGCATCAGCACCTTTCGAACAAGCAATCAACCGAGCTTGCATCGCATTCAATCAGACACCTACTTCATCATGGCAGCTGGCCCTCCGGTCTCAATTTCCTGCAAGATGGGCTTCAACACTGGATCCTCCTTCAGCTTCTCCATACGCTGCTGCATTTCCTGTTGGTATGACGGGTTCTGCATGCTCCGCATGATGTTTGCCATCTCTGGGTCTTGCTGCAAATGACATATATCAGTGCACTGCAAGCAACCCGTGTCCCATGCAGACTATGCAAGAACATGCCGGCACCCAGTATGAACATGCGCCAAAAACGCTTCAGCAACAAAGACAACGCAGGTGTTATAAACTGTCAGCTGCTTAGAACCTGCATGAGCTGCGAGCCCAGTTGCTCTGCCATTCGCATGAACTGCGGGTTCTGCATGACGGATGACATGGCATTCATGTACTGGGTGGGATCAATGACGGGTTGCTCTGCAACTGCGCCGCCCTGTGCACTGCGGCTAGCTCCCATTGTGGCTTGCAGCTGCTGCGTCATCTGTGCAAAAGCGGGGTCCTGTGCAATCTGCTCAGCCATCTGTCGAATGCTGGGGTCCTGCGCCAGATTGCATGGTCATATGACCAGTAGTCAGGAAACTGAGGAACCTGATGAAACTGATAAAAAGTGTACAGAAGCAACGCAGTTGTCGAGTTTTTGGCCAGCCAATAACAATGTCAGCGGACAGTACATGAGGCATGCATGGTGTCCTTTCGCATCGTGCTGTACAGGGCAGCACTCACGTTGAGAACGTTGCTCATTGCAGAGAAGTCGAAAGGGCTGGGAACAGCGCCTGCGGGCGGTGCACCTGCCGTGGCGTTTCCATTGGCGTTGCCGCCTGCATGCAGCGGAAGCATCCTATGATAAGGGGATCACAGCGCGCAAAAAGACGAAAAAGGCGCAGAAAGGTTCGCAGCAACTTATGTGCAGCTACAGGTGCACCGCGCTAGCACCGGCACGACCAGCAAGGATGTAGTTGGCATTTTTCGAGGGCATGCAGTCCACCTCACAGGCGTCCTACAGAGTGCACAACCGCCACCCCCAGAACACCCTCACTTACCGGCGGGGGTGCTGTCCTCGCCTGCCATCTCGCTCGGCACTCTCTCCCCTACCCTTGGTTTCCGCCGCTGCTTGGTCCCTTCTCCTCCGCCGCCGCCGCCGCAGCAGCCGAACCTACTCGTCACCTTCGTATCTAGGGTTTTGGGCTCAGAACCAGATGACTGTGCTCAGTAAGTTTCACTGAACTTCACGAACTTGCTTGCCACATGTGACTCGGGCACGATGTGAGGCGGAGCAGTGCTCGGGGTCGTGTCTGTGCATTGCCAGCTGGCGGCATGGCGCAGCAGGCGGCGTCGGTGAGGGCGGTGTGGGGCCTGCTGCCGCCTGTCTGTCCTCCGCATTGCAGGTTGAGGGGTAGGGAGGCGGAGCGGAGCGTCTCTGGGCGCGCTGCCGTGTCGAAACAGGCCCTGCCTGCAGCTCTGGGTGGAAGGCGGCGAAGGGCAAACGGAGGAGCGGGGGGAGCTGGTGGTGGCGCTCAGTCTCACGGTTGTGCGAAAAGTAATGCTCGACCAACCAGCTGCACTGCGACCTCGCCCGCCGACGTTGCTCCTGATGTCGCTGCTAGTGCTTCAGCTGTGCCGGTCGCCGCCGTGCTGTTTGATATGGACGGCGTGTTGTGCGACAGCGAGGCGCCATCCAGGGCCACCGCTGTGGAAGTTTTCCGAGAGCTAGGGTATGAAGTAACGCAGGAGGACTTTATTCCTTTTGCTGGCACAGGTACTACTGTGCAGGGCACACTAGTTTCCTTACCGTCAGCTTTCTCCTCAAGAGTATCAATGTGTTCGTAGCTCTTCTTGAGGTCAGCATCGGCGTGCAAGCCTTGGTATTGTATGGTAATGCTGAGTGTGCTCGGCCAGTTGCAGCGGTTCAACCAGGCCATGCATATGCTTGGCGAGTGAGTGCAACACCGTGTAGCTGTGGCTCCCTATCGCACTCAGTGTACTACTTCAGAATTGAGTACGTCAATCTGCCTCGGTGTTGGTGTACGTTGCATGACAACATGCGACTTAACAGGCTGATTCGCTGCAGCGCTTTGCGTGTTGACTGTGACTACCAGCGGTCAGTTTAGGTAGTCCAAAGCAGGTGCATCGCACGAACAATACACCCTCTTGCATGCGCAGCAACCATTGATGCATGCATGCGCGAACATGACGAGCGCCAAGGTTATGCAAGCTCACAGCTGTACACCTTCAGGTGAGGCAAATTTCCTAGGTGGTGTAGCAAAGGTGTACAACGTTCCAAGCTTTGATCCAGAAAAGGCCAAGCAGCGCTTTTTTGAGCTCTACATCAGCAAGGTTTGTTGTTCACATCCTGAACTGTGCATATACTTGCTTTGTGCATTGAATGTTCACTTGTTACGCATTTCCTGGTTGAATGCGGCACAGTTTTGCTTGGTGAATGCGCTCTCAGAGGTATATGCTGACAAGGATTAGGATTTTTTACGAAGCGACGTAGTTGCTCATCAAGCAGTCACACGCATAAAGTGAACTGCAATGCATACACTTTGGCATTAAGCACTTTGGCATTTGTGCACCCCTGTTCTGTTTGGCAGTATGCACAACCTGGAGCTGGCATCGGGTTTTCTGGTGCGCTCGAGCTCATAGAGAAGGTAGCCGCTCTTTGCCTATCTTGTAGTCCCAGCATGCAGCAATGGGGGACGGTCTGTGCTTGAGCTGCACCCTGCGCGTGAACCTCCCAGTCAGCCCTGGTACACACTGTGCTACTTGTGTACTTAGCAGTCTCATTGTGCTTCCCGAAACAGTGCAAGGAAGCAGGGCTCAAGATGGCGGTGGCCTCCAGTGCTGACCGCATTAAGGTCAATGCCAATTTGACAGCCGCTGGCCTGCCACAGTCCAAGTACGTGCTGGAACTGAGTTGAGCATGAGGCACTCTGTTGTTGTTGGTATGAAAATGCATGCAGCACAGCAGATGAAGCCCAGTTACACTGGAGATTTTTCATCATAGTCTGCAGTTACTGCGCTGCAATTGTGGGCGAGGATGACTTGCTATGGTGTTGATATTATGCCATGCACGTGTCCTACAGTTTTGGGTCCATTATGTCAGCTGACAAGTTTGAGAGGCTGAAACCATTCCCGGACATCTTTCTGGCAGCGGCTGAAAGTCTTGGCGTTCCTCCAGAACAGGTAGCTATGCGGCTTGTCTTTGCCTGACCAAACTCATTTCCCATTGTAGTATACAGGCTAATTTGTTCTGGGTTGTAGTGTGTGGTGATTGAAGACGCACTAGCAGGAGTTCAAGCAGCGCGTGCTGCTGGTATGAGGTGGGCTTCAGTATTACTGCAGTAGTATTGCAATTGAGTTGCACATCCTTCAGTACAGTTTGGTCCTCTTGCATGGTTTCCAAGTGCATAGGGCTGATGTTTTGCTGGTGTCGTGCAGATGCATTGCAGTCACCACAACACTCGATGCAGACGCGTTGCAGGCCGCATCTCCTGACCTTATCCTTCCGGATATTTCGCATATTACCATTGAGCAGATCATGTCACTACCTGCACCTCCCCCTGGTACATTTTTTGGAGTCACTGGCAGGGTCGTGGTTGCTATTGCTTGGTGCAGTGCACACATTCCTGAAAGACACTGTAACATCATAAGTCGTGCAGATGCACCAGCAGAAGCAGAGGCTGCTGCAGAGAGGTTACAGAGCTCCATAGAAGCAACAAGCAGCTTCAGCAACACATCTGTTCAGCTAGAAAGTCGCAGCTCTTCGTCCGGAGGGTATTTTTGTTCTGATTTGCTCCGCAAACTGCAGTGTTTTGCTCGTGGTGAGCCGTACTAGTCTGGTTTGGCTAATGGCAAGTTGTGTTCAGGCTCTCTGGAACGACCAGAAGTAGATTAATCCGCTTTGCCGCTTTGGTGGGAGGTGTTGCTGGAATGAGCATTGTCGTTACGCGTTTGAAGGTAACACTGCCTGCACTGACTATGCATCATCATGAAAAGCACAAACTTGGTGCATGTTGTAGGAAGACAGAAGTGTGAAGCATTTTCTGCGCAAGTATAATGTTGGCATAGTCGTAGAAATTGGGATCATCGCTTACGCAGCACTGTCATTCAACTATGTTCGTAAGGTACTAATGTGTATGGGGCTGGAATGCAGCTGCTTGAACATGCACTTGCTGCATTATAACACCTTGTCTGGCTGCCAACAGACCATGCAGTACGCATCCCCGATGGCGATCTGGAACACGATATTTGGTGCTGGAAATCCGATGGCAGAAGGTTTGTGACATCGCCTGCAATTGAAGGCTTACTATATGCCTGCTGACTTCAATGCGGTGCGCAGCTAATTTTGCAGGATCAGAAAGGATGCAAATGCTACAGCGGTATTTTGCAGACATGGAAAGCAGGTGGGCATGTTGAAAGTCTGCAACCATTAGCATGGTCAGCTATGATAATGCACCCTGTCAACATGCTGAAGTCTGGCTTATCACTACCCATGTGGCATCCCAGTGGGAAAGGTCGGACTGTTCCAGAGTTTCCAAGTGGGCAACGGTGGTTTAATTCCCCGCCATTGCGATTGGCCAAGGTGCGAAACTTCCTTGTTGCGCTTGATGCAATAGGCAAGATGTGTACTAATGTGCGGGCTTTGCCATAGGAGTTGAAAGGCCAAGTGGTCGTGCTGGATTTCTGGACGTACTGCTGCATCAACTGCATGCACATTCTGCCCGAACTGGCTTCTCTCGAACGCAAGTATGCTGGCCAGCCAGTCACCGTCGTGGGTGTGCACTCCGCCAAATTTGACAATGAAAAGGACGATGATGCCATACGCAATGCTGTCCTTCGCTACGACATATCGCATCCTGTAATCAATGACAAGGATATGGCGCTTTGGCACGACCTGGGGATCAGGTGTGGTTATTGCTAAGCGTGCCTGCGCCTTGTGCAAGCACATGCCACTGTGAGCTAGGCTTTGATGTGCTTGCCATACTAACAATGTGGTTGCCGTATTGTTATATACTGGCTGAATACGGTACGCTGTTGTTCAGTGCATGGCCAACACTTGCGTTGGTGAGCCCGACTGGCAAGCTTCTCGCGCTTCTACCCGGCGAGAGTCATGAGAAGGACTTGGACGAGTTGCTGCAGGCCGCTTTACAGTACTACAGCAGCCGAGGCATGCTGTCGGAGACGCCTGTGCCCATGACTTTGGAACGAGAGAAGGCAGCTGGGGCCTCCCGACTGCTCTTCCCAGGAAAGATTGCCACACACATCCCCTCCAACCGTCTGTTCATATCGGACAGCAGCAACCATCGTATCATAGTCACTACACTCGAGGGGAACTTCATTGCGCAGATCGGCAACGGCGCGCCTGCGCTGCAAGACGGCGCTACTGAAGGTGTAATTGATGCAAATACAGCAATGGTCTATGAGCTGCGCGACAACACTTGTCTCACACCAAGCACATGTTGCAGAGGCCTCCTTCAACCGACCACAAGGGGTGGCTTATGATGCTGCGCGCGACGTATTGTATATTGCAGACACTGAGAATCACGCGCTACGAGAAATCGACCTTCAGGTCCGCTGTTAAAGCCTGAATCGGACGCTGTGGTGGTGGCATGTGCACTGATTGGGCCTTGTACTACAGAAAGGAACCGTGCGCACACTAGCAGGCAATGGCACCAAGGGTGCAGACTACAAAGGTGGTGGCAGCGGGCGCTCTCAGGTCCTCAATTCGCCATGGGACGTGTGCTTAGACACAGGCAGGAAGTGTCTATACATTGCAATGGCTGGGTCACACCAGATATGGCGGCACGACCTTGTCACTGGCACCACGTCACAATTCAGTGGCAACGGTTATGAGCGCAACTACAACTCCCGCAGTGGCAGTGACACGTCATTTGCACAACCATCTGGCCTTGCACTGTCGCCTTCTGGCGACAAGCTGTATGTGGCTGACAGTGAGAGTAGTTCAGTGCGCGCTGTTGATCTTGCGACTGGCGGGTCAACCTCCTGCGTGGGTGGTGATCCACTCTTTGCAGACAACCTTTTCCGCTTTGGTGATAAGGATGGCTCTGGCAGCAATGCACTGCTGCAACATCCTCTAGCTGTCTTGTGCACAGCGGATGGCACAGTCTATGTTGCAGACTCGTACAACCACAAAATCAAACGCCTGGACTCGACTGCCACCACTGTCAATACTTTGGCTGGCACTGGCAAGCCTGGGTTGCGCGATGGCCCAGCCATGAACTCCCAAGTAAGCCCAATGCTGCTCAGTCAACAACTTGCGACATGTTCATATGCATAAAGCTGTGTAATAATGCTGACAACTGGTTTGTGCAGCTGTCTGAGCCAGCAGGCTTGGCTGAGGGTCCTGATGGCAAGCTCTTCATTGCCGACACCAACAACAGTCAGATCCGCGTCATTGACTTGAAGGCCGCCAAGTCTCCTATCACAACCCTGGACCTGTCAAGTGTTCCTCCTGTCTCTGCTCCTACTGCAGTTGAAAAACCCTCCCGCAACCGGCGCAGCCCGCAGCTAGTGCGCCTTGAGACCCCGCTGTCTGGCGAGCAGGGCGAGCTTGTTTTAAGCATCACTCTTCCTGACGGGTACCATTACACGAAGGTAACACGTCAAACCCCAGGATATTCAACCGCAGCAGCCTCTGTTGCTCTACCATTGCTTGCTGTAACCACCACAATATCTGTGTACGATAAGCAGGGCACAAGCAGCACATATGAGGTCCAGATGGACATACCGGATGTGATTGCTGTACAGCCCCCTGCTGGACGCCTGGACGGCACAAGATCGCCAGTGCTCAGGTGGCGACGGCTCGCAGAGGGTGATGTGACAGCAACAGTAGCCTGCAAGGTGACGTACTTCATCTGCAACACTGCATGCGTCTAGTCCAGTAATTGTTCTAGTCCAAAGGTTTGTTGTGACCGTTGTTGAAGGATCTGGATCTGGTTGTTGCATTGCAGGTGTACTTCTGCCAAGACGACGATGTTTGCCTGTTCAAGTCTATCAATTTTGAGGCCTCATTTTCGAGTGCCTCATCCGGTGGAAACAATTCGACATTGAACTATGATGTACCTGCATCTGCACCACAGATTGTTTCGCCATTTGCAAGCTAGACAAGATGTGGAACTTGTTGACGCTGAATATGTTGCTGGTACTGTATTGTGGACCACTGCTGAAGGTAACGAGATACACGAGGCAAGCCTGCAACACCTGGTTTTGATTGCCATCTAGTGTCTGCATGTGCCCCTTCCCACCTTAGCTTGCCCGCCTGGCCTCGTCCTGCTTGCTGCATTCACACATAAAGGTACACATGCCTCAGTAAGACTTGGTCAAGGTTGAGGGTTTCGTGGATGTGGTGGGTAGCGCATGGCGCTGAGTTCTACGTTTTTGTTTTTGCCCTGCCCTGGAGTGTGCTTTGAGCCATGCCCTGGTGTGTGCTTTGTGCCCTGTCAGTGATTTGAGTGTGGCAGGAGGGTGTGCGTCGGTCTGGACTCTGCTGTGCCCATGGTCTTCCTTGTGCCTTATTGGTTGCGTGGCGCCTATGATACATTAAGTCTGTCTCATTGCTTGGAATGGCTGCAGTCAGCCATGAAGGTAGTGATGTTTTGGCAAGGGTTATGCGTATGGGGTGCTGTATCATACATGCTCTAAGCGTGTGTGTGCGTTTGATGTAAAGATCAATGCAACACATGGCAGCACATACTCGCACACATACTCTGCACAACACGAAGTGCGCTAAAGTCGCATAGCACATGGCAGTAGAACTAGCGTTAGGGTGAAGAGTAGTGAAGTAGGTGGTGGTAGAGTGTCCTTAGCCCGGTGGTGGTCATTGAGGTGAGTGTTGTTGCTGTTGAGAGTCATGTCCATGCATGTGTCGTGCTTGTGGCATATACCTCATTGCATACTTTGTACACATAGTGCTGCCATGTAGTACTGCTCACCGCCAGCATGTGCTCTGATATACAATGTTGCCGTCTTTGTTGTGGCCACTCTGCTTGCCCTGCTATGCATCTCTGCCTGTGCACACATGTTTGTACATGACATACAACAATCTATACCCTAAACATTATCATGGAGTTGATAGAAACACATAGTGCGACATTGATGAAAATTGGAATTGCAACTTGCTTCCAAGTGACTTCCGATGAGTCATCACATCGTTACCCATGAAACATGCACGAAGCACCCGCAATAGCATACACATAACTCGCCACACCTTGTTTATGTTGAAAAGGTACAAAGTAAACACCACAATACCACAGCATAACAGCTAGCCGGTGCATGCAGGGTCGATACCGACATTAGTATAAGTTTGTGACATAAACTTCATATAACTATATACACATGCCTTTTTTCTCAATAGCACGTCACCTAGTCAGAGATTTGACATTAGACCATCATTAATGATTTGACAAAATTTGGCAACAACTTTCATAAATATTTTGTGTATGTCTGTGTTGCAGACATTATACTTGCAAATTCGTTTGATACTTGTAACGCCACACATGTGTTGTGCACGTGCATTTTTTCCTACATTCATTTTATAAAGCACATGAAGATCAATTCACAGTTAATTAGACGGATCACTTGCATTTCAGCATGCATTACTATTGTACTAAGTGTTAAGTAAGGTGTCGAGGAAATATGCGGCCTTTGCATCCAAATTGCGTTTTGCTTGCCATTCTTCAACTTTTAACCACACGGTTCAACCACTTCGGGTATGTCTGGTGTAGGCTTCACCAATTCTGCATACTGCATCAGTAGGCAATTCTGTAATGTTACTTGGCCTAAAAGGTGCATATCCATCTTCATGAGTGCGAATGATACAAACAAGCATCGATACCTATTCAATCCACAAAATCTTATCGTAGTCTTGCAAGTATGCTGATGCGGTCATGAATATCAATAGTGCGTAACGCAATATCCTGAATGATGCATGATGATGTGTTAATGCAACATGTTAATGTTATGTATGAGATGTTAACATCAATATAATTCAAGTAATAAACATATACTCTACACTATAAAAACAACTTTTGCACATGTTAATCATGTGTGTGTAATAGTAAACTGTCTTATATTCAGCAATAATGCAACTATGAATCTCAACAAACTTGTATGTGTTTCACTTATGCAAAAATAAATCATAATTTAATAAACTGCAGTTATGGTATCAAGTTTTAATGACTTGGTCAATAAGAGCCATTCAAACAAAAGCAATCATATCAATTTGTAATAAAATGTGTATATATCAATGACACGACACATATACTATACATGTTAAAAAAATGTGTCTTTAATGATTAATGCAAATGAGTTTTTGTACCTAATTTCCCTTTCGATTGAATGGGTGCATGTTGTACGCGATATCCAGAAAATTCAGTTCAGTTAGAACCAACTTAACAACAAAGTTGTTAAACAAACTCGTTACTTTATTCAAGTGCTTAATGAACTCTTGGTAATGACCTTGTTGCTATTGCAACAGCCTCTCGTTGTTTGAGGGCCGTCTCGATATCCACGTCGCTATAAATAACATTTCCTTACACCGCTCCACCACGCTGCCACGTGGCGGGCCGGGAGCCCTCCTGCATCGCCGCCTGCTCCGCCGCCGCCGCCGCCGCAGCCACGCCGGCAATGGGGCTGTCAGCGCGGGCCAGGCTGGAGCCTATCCAGCAGCCGCTGTCGCCGCAGATGACCTCCAAAGTGGCGGCGGCGGTGTCAGTGGCCACTCGCAGCAGCAGCACCACTCTGACCTTGCTGCCGCCTCCAATGGCTATGCCGGTTGAGGCGCCTGCAACATTGGGTCAGTTGAATGACAATAATCTACATGGTTTGTTGTTTCACTACATCACCTTTGTTGATTGTGGGTTGTGAGAGTAAGTAAGCAACACTGCGTGGTAACTGGCAAGGCTGCCGCTGTGCTCAAACAAGCAGTCGCATGCTTGTGTTATGTATCTATCTTGACTGCATAGCATGGCACCTGCAGAAAATAGCAACAAGGCAGAAAGGCCAAACACAAGCGCAAGTAACATGCAGCCAGACATTGCTGAGTCGCATCTCACAGTGAGAGTCTAAGTTGCAAGTTGAGGTGATTGTCGTTGCAATGGTTAGAAACAGTGCAGCATGCGGCCAGCCAACAAGCAAAAATCCGCCCCCCGCTACAACCTTCACATCAACACCATTTCCACCGCCAACAACATGCCCCATACACAGGCAGCACATGACATGCATGTTTTGCTCTGTGCGCGATCATGCAAATGCAAGCTGTTGTTGTCACAGCATCTAACCCGCAACGCATTATACGCATACCGGTTTCCAACCCCACAGCATGCGTGACATCACCCACCCATTTGCGCAGATTACGCGTGGATGTCGTCTCTCTTCACTCAGTCTCAGTCGCGCCGCATGCGCGAGCGCCACGCGGCCGCGCTCCAGCGCATCGCGCGCGCACACCCAAACGGACTGGCAAGCAAACAGCAACACTGACTTCACAACTCTCGATGTCTTTCTTCAATAACCCACCCGGCACTTGTGTGTGTCTGCACAGCCCGTGCGGGAGTTACCTGAGATCCAGCTCGTGATGGAGCACGCTTTGGACGCCCTGGAAGACGAGGACAAGGAGGAGGAGGAGGAGGAAGGAGAGGTGGCCAACAGAGACAGCTATGCGCAACACAACAGCGCATGGATGCTAGTGGACCCGTTGTGCCAACTCATAAGGTGGGTGTACACCCCTGTGAGTAAGTGAATGACCATGCGTGCGTGCGTGTCGGTCGCAAACAGAGACTGTCATTGTGTGTTATCAGGAAGACTCTTGCCTGCCTCCTCCACGTTGTCATCAACGTTGACATTGTAATCGTTATCCCGTAGGCTGGCGTGCGTGCCGTTCGTGCGCCGGAGCGCCTCGGACGAAGGCCGCATGTGGTCTCATGCCGCGAGCTTCCTCGCCGCCGTCGCGCGCGTCTTTGGCAACCGCAACAATGACGACGACAACGAGGACAACAACACCGTGTCGTGCTACCCAGCGAGGCTTCAGGCCGCCGCCGTAGAGGTAATGTGGCTTGATGGTGCAAACAGAGAGATATGTGTATTGTGCTGCGAGATGAGTGGGATCTTTACCAACGTCGTCTCATTTTTAGTTTGTGGCTACCTTTGCTACTGCATATGGGAACGAACCGTCGACGACAGAGTTGGCCAGAAGCTTTGTCGCGACGACGCCAGCAACAACAACAACATCAACAACAACATCAGCACTGACACAAACAATGTCGACACAATTCGGCGGCTCCTGCTTTGCAGCTGCCAGCCTCTCACTCTTTAAGTAAGTTGGCCATACCGCACTTATCCACCACACACGCACGTGCAGACATGACCATCATCTCCCCAACAGGAGTTTCCCGCCGGCGGGTGGTGCTGCCTGGTCCTCCGCATCGTTACCGATGTCACCCACGGCGACTTGGATGTCCTCGTCGTACGAGGCGACGGCGACGGTAGCTACCGAGTCGGCCCGCGTGCGGGCGTGGATCAAGCACCAGCGCGCCGTGGAGGCTAGCGGCATCGGCCCCGCCATCGCCAACCACCTAAGGCAAGAGCAGGGGACTTGCACCACACACACGCACACGTCCCCACGCACGTACACAAACGCTTACACACGCACTCAAGACCCATACATACCCACGCTCCTGCACACGCACGCGCACGCGCATGTGCGCACCCACCCTCACTTCTTCACCCACCAACTCAGCACCACCTTGTCATTGCCATACCAGGCTCCTGTCTCTCTCCCCCTCCCCTCCCCCCCTCTCCCTCTCCCCCCTCCTCCCTCCCCTCCTGCGCGCCCTGCCCTCCCTCACCCGCCGACCCGCCACGCTCCCGCTCTCTCGGCGACACCGACGCGCACTCCTCGGCGCACTCGGGAGGATACTGCTGCACCAACATCAACAGGGAGGTGACGGTGATGGGGATGGGGAGCTACGTGATGGTGGACGTGATGGTGATGTGGTGAGGCAGCTGGCGATCAGAGTGGCGTGGAACGTGCTGGAGGGGGCGCCGGCGGAGGAGAGAGGGTGCGTGCGTGCGTGCTTGCTTGGGGATGTTGGGGATGTCGTGTTGGCGTGCGTGGATGTGCATGGTGGGTTGAAGTATAGTGTGATCATTGTGAGCAGGCTTGTTGGTAACGATGTCGGTGAGGGACCACCCACGAAGGCGGTCGAGTGCACATCTGAGCAAGGTGATTATCACCAGCGAGTGGCAGTAGCAATGGCGATTTCAGGAGCTGATAGTGATGAAACGGTATCAGTCACGCTGAGCCTGAGTAAGTCCTCGCTTGCATATATCACTCGCCATTCTGGTTGCCCGGTTGCGCAAGACAAGCCAAATGAAGGTGACAGCAGCCGCTCACTAGCTCCCCGCCTTGCAGTTGACGAGCACGATGAAGCGAGGCCGTCACTGCAAATACGTCAAGAGGATGGCACCTGGTTTGCGGACGCACTCGCCAAGTAAGCAAGTGTGCGCGTGCGTGTGCGTGTACGCGCTTATGAACCTGACTGACCATTCATGCCAGGGTGCTAGAGGAGCTGATGTCAACCGGCGACAGTCCCCGCGACGGTCCCGTCGCCTCCTTGACCCGCCAGCACGACCGCGAGCTGCGCAACGAGGCCCTCATCGTCGCCAACCTCCTCCTCACCAACGGCAGCAACGCCGCGTTGATGCACGGTGCCGGTTTGCTGCGCGTCGCCGTGGAGGCAGGGATTGGGATGGAGATCGCGCGGGAGAGGCATGGGACCAAGGGGATGCAGGTGAGAGGGGGTGGGAGGGGGTGGGGTGGGGTGGGTGGGGAGTGGAGGAGTGTGATGGGTGTGGTGTGTATGTGTGCGTTGGGTACAGGTTGCGGATGGCGAGGACTACGCAATGCAGTGTCTAGCGTGGCAGATTGTCCTGCGATGCGCGGTTGCGCATGTGCCTTCCCTGCAGGACGCTCTTCGGGTATGTTGTGAGGCTATGCGCATGAACACAACGGCACTCGTCATGGCCTTGTTACTGTAATTGACGTCGTGCGTCGTTTCTGTGCGGCTCTTGCTGTGCGAGTGCAGGCCGGGTGGGTGGACGTCCTGCTGATGTACTTGAAGGCGCGTCCCGGAGGAGGAGGTCCGGGTGATGATGCATCAGGACATGACCAACATCCTGCCCTGAGACGCTGGACCCCAGAACACCTCACCCAACTGCAGCTGCAGGTACACACACACGCACACGCGTCCAAACACACACACAACACTCGACACTCTTCTACTCAGCGTCACAACCCCCCGAACAGGCCTGCAGGACACTCTCCACCCTCGCCCCCTCCCTCGCCTCCTCCTCCCCTCCCCACCTAATCCAAGCCTGCCAGACGGCGGCCCAGTTCGTGACCGCCTGCGCATCAAGCATCGAGCCGAGCAGCGCAAGTGCTGCGAATACCAGCAGCAGCGTTAGCGTCATGCTGAAGGAGGGGCTGAGGGTGGTGACGGCGGCGTGCAGGGAGGGGAGGGGGGAGGGGTGCATGAGGGGGGTGAGAGAGAGCGGGATGGTTGGAACGGNGGGGCGCCGGCGGAGGAGAGAGGGTGCGTGCGTGCGTGCTTGCTTGGGGATGTTGGGGATGTCGTGTTGGCGTGCGTGGATGTGCATGGTGGGTTGAAGTATAGTGTGATCATTGTGAGCAGGCTTGTTGGTAACGATGTCGGTGAGGGACCACCCACGAAGGCGGTCGAGTGCACATCTGAGCAAGGTGATTATCACCAGCGAGTGGCAGTAGCAATGGCGATTTCAGGAGCTGATAGTGATGAAACGGTATCAGTCACGCTGAGCCTGAGTAAGTCCTCGCTTGCATATATCACTCGCCATTCTGGTTGCCCGGTTGCGCAAGACAAGCCAAATGAAGGTGACAGCAGCCGCTCACTAGCTCCCCGCCTTGCAGTTGACGAGCACGATGAAGCGAGGCCGTCACTGCAAATACGTCAAGAGGATGGCACCTGGTTTGCGGACGCACTCGCCAAGTAAGCAAGTGTGCGCGTGCGTGTGCGTGTACGCGCTTATGAACCTGACTGACCATTCATGCCAGGGTGCTAGAGGAGCTGATGTCAACCGGCGACAGTCCCCGCGACGGTCCCGTCGCCTCCTTGACCCGCCAGCACGACCGCGAGCTGCGCAACGAGGCCCTCATCGTCGCCAACCTCCTCCTCACCAACGGCAGCAACGCCGCGTTGATGCACGGTGCCGGTTTGCTGCGCGTCGCCGTGGAGGCAGGGATTGGGATGGAGATCGCGCGGGAGAGGCATGGGACCAAGGGGATGCAGGTGAGAGGGGGTGGGAGGGGGTGGGGTGGGGTGGGTGGGGAGTGGAGGAGTGTGATGGGTGTGGTGTGTATGTGTGCGTTGGGTACAGGTTGCGGATGGCGAGGACTACGCAATGCAGTGTCTAGCGTGGCAGATTGTCCTGCGATGCGCGGTTGCGCATGTGCCTTCCCTGCAGGACGCTCTTCGGGTATGTTGTGAGGCTATGCGCATGAACACAACGGCACTCGTCATGGCCTTGTTACTGTAATTGACGTCGTGCGTCGTTTCTGTGCGGCTCTTGCTGTGCGAGTGCAGGCCGGGTGGGTGGACGTCCTGCTGATGTACTTGAAGGCGCGTCCCGGAGGAGGAGGTCCGGGTGATGATGCATCAGGACATGACCAACATCCTGCCCTGAGACGCTGGACCCCAGAACACCTCACCCAACTGCAGCTGCAGGTACACACACACGCACACGCGTCCAAACACACACACAACACTCGACACTCTTCTACTCAGCGTCACAACCCCCCGAACAGGCCTGCAGGACACTCTCCACCCTCGCCCCCTCCCTCGCCTCCTCCTCCCCTCCCCACCTAATCCAAGCCTGCCAGACGGCGGCCCAGTTCGTGACCGCCTGCGCATCAAGCATCGAGCCGAGCAGCGCAAGTGCTGCGAATACCAGCAGCAGCGTTAGCGTCATGCTGAAGGAGGGGCTGAGGGTGGTGACGGCGGCGTGCAGGGAGGGGAGGGGGGAGGGGTGCATGAGGGGGGTGAGAGAGAGCGGGATGGTTGGAACGGCCATAGGTGAGTGTGGGTGGGTGGGTGGGTGGGTGTGGGTGTGTCAGTGTGTGGGTGGGTGTGAGAGTGTGTGTGTGGGTGTGTGTGAGCGTGCGTGCGTGCGAGCGTGCGTGTGTGTGTGTGTGAGTGTGTACCGTGCTCGTGTACAAGGTTGAGAGTCGTTATGTTGCACACTGCGTTTATCTTGCAGATGTGTTCAAGGATGCTGGTGTGGCGGTGAGCGTGAGGGCCAGCGCGGCTCTCTTGCTCACGACGCTGTGCGGTGGCGGTGGAGATGCAAAGAGCATAGACGAGGATCAACCAACGTCATCTTCATCACAAGATGCCGTCGACGGGCGCCGCGATGCCCACGCGCACAACCGCCGGCTGTTCCGCAAGCGACACGGCGTGCTCGAGACCATCGCAGTGCTAAGGTCCGCTGCATGCTGCTGTCAAGTGTTCTGTCTAACTGTAATCATATGCGCGCGTGCCTGTGTGCGTGCGTCTGTGTACGTGCATGAATGGCTGCGTGCGTGTCGGGGCAATGAGGGGTGCATGTGTGCGTGCGCGCGCACTTGTCTCCTTTGTGTGTGTGCGCACTTGCGTGCGCGTGAGCATGCTACAAGGCCGTGCGCGTGCACGTGTATGTGTGCATGTGTGTCACATGGACCTCACCCCTTCTGCCCAGGGAGTTAACCGCCTCCGGTCCCGGCGGCTCCCCCCCTCCCCTCTCCCGCGCGACGGTGGCGCTGGCGTGGGCCGCGGTGGTCCCCGACACCCGCAACGCCGCGCGCTTCCTCGCCAACGGCGGGATGGACGCACTGCTCGGGGTGATCGAGGCGGGGGAGGACGAGGCGGGGGCGAGGAGCGCGGGGGTGGCGTGCGTCGCGGACCTACTGCAGCACCCGAAGGTAGAGAAGAGTGAGGTGGTTGACAAGTCGATGTAGCTTGTTGAGAGTACAACAAGCAACATCAACAACAACAACATGCGTGTCTGCGGCAGGCACGACCGTTCTTTCTGCAGTGGAGAGGGGAGCGGCCCGACAACGACTCCGCGGCCAGGATGCTCATCTCGCTGCTGCCTTCATCTTCTTTCTCGTCGGGTATGAGCAGCTGTGCTGATGATGGGTTGCTGTTGCACATGAAGACGAGTGTTGTTGAGTTGTTGCATCGTGCTACAGTCTCTTCTGGCGGGGACGATGAGGCCGCAGCGAGGGCGAGCACACCTTGTTCTACGGGTCGATACAGCGCAAACGATGTGGACGAAGGCCTTGCGCCCCACGCTGATGTTGGCAGGAACATGTTGGTGAGAACCGCATGTGGCGTTGAGTTGATGGTGGTGTATACTTACCTAGTCAAAGCTGAAATGGTTGTTTGGTTGACCAGGCGAAGGTGCGAGCGGTGTTCCGGGCCGTTGGCTATGAGGCTGCTGCGGCTGCGCTGCCGCCACGCGAGCGCGCAACACTCTGTCGTGTAAGAGAGATACAATATTTGCTTGCGCACATAGTTCTGTTGATCACCAAGTTTTCCCTGGTTGTGCAATACAAATGTGGGTCTTTCTCGTACACAGCTGGAGCGCTTGGACTTCATGAAGAAGTTGAAAACCCTGCAGGTGAGGGGGACGTTGCACACCCTGCTATATCCGCTTGTCGAACCAGTAGCAACTTAAATGGTTGACACCTTGGTTGTTGTGTTTCAAGTCGGTGGAAGAGTCTTTGGAGCAAGAGGGCCTGAGGCCCACCACGCCAGATGCAGAGAGGCTGCGTGCGCACAAGCTGGCGGCCTCACGCGCAGCCGAAGAGTGGGAGGAGCGGGCACGCACCATAGAGCGAGAGGCAGAAGAGGTGTGGTGGTTGGAGTCTCTGTACTGATTCATACACACAACTCTGAGGTGAGATGTTGGTGTTTTGATTGTTTGGGGTATTGTGCAGGAGAGGGAGGAGAGGGAGAAGCGGTTCTACCGTGCGATGGTGGAGCAGAGGGCCATGGAGGCAGCGGAGAGGAGCTACAAGAGGAGCCCCGCGGTGTTCACCGTCAGAGAGAGGCTGGTGAGTGGATCTAACTGTCAGTATTTGGTTTACTTGTCAAGTTGTTGTGTAGAGCTGCAGAGCAGTTACACAGCTCCAGGCAGTTGGTGTCCTGACTCGTGTGCGCATGTGTGGTGGGTCTGTCTGCTCTGCAGGAGGCCAAGGCAAAGAGGGAGCAGATGCTGAAGAACGCATTCCAGAGCTCGCTAAACCACAATGGCACCGTGTCATCTTCACCTTCTTCTGTTGCTGCACCTCCAGCAGAGACTGTCAGTACCTAGATTGGTACACACTAGCAATCTCCGTGCACTTCATGTACAGTCACTGCCGCCACTCCGTGAGGCAGTTCCTCTCATTGACTGCGGGACATTGCAAGGGTGCCATGTCTTGTCACCATGAGTGCACACAGCCGCCGGGCAACTCGCTATAGCTCGTCTGGGACTGCCTGCGTCGTATCCAGGTGGCATTGACTTTACAGCGCTGTTTGCAGTGCCAACTGCATGTCCTGCTGGTAAGGGCTCATCCACTAGTTTCAACTTGTTGACATGCGCTTGCAACATAGCGTGTAAACATGAGAATCAAAAGCCCTGACGCAAACTTGTGCTGCTGCAGTACTACGCTCAGTTTCCTGTTTGAAACTACTGTTCGCAGAGACTGTGTACCCGCAATCTCTCTGCCAACGGCACTCTGATCTCGTGATACGCAGAATGGCCACATACACATCTTGAAAAGTAGGCAGTACAAGTAGCTTTGGTGCATCAGCACAAGCACCATTCACCCCCTCGCCAAAAATACAACATTCATGGGCTATGTTGTTGGATATCATGAAGCAAGTACGCCAGCAAAAATATTTGCGGATGCTGCATGCCCAGTCCCCACTGTAGACATGCATGTTCAACATGCACAGAATACAAAGATCGTCGAAGTCAACCAACCATGCACACATACGCAAAAGCTGCCAGAGCAGACAAACGATATCAATATTACATAGTGTGCGTTTGCACTAAGAGTCTAGTTGAGCTGTGCTGAGAGGGGGAGCACAGCGCCTAAGCAGCTGCGGCCTTGGAGGCAGCAATGGTGGCCTGAATGTGTGCCGGCACAACGTCGTACTTCTCCAGCTGCATGCTGTAGTTGGCGCGGCCCTTGGTCATACTGCGCAGTTTGCTCACATACTGGAACATCTCGGCAAGGGGAACTGAGGCAGCCACAGTCTGCACACAACCACACGTGTCAGCTGATGCTTTGCTTACCCAGTCACCCAACACCAACACGGCAGCAGAACCTCACAAACTACTCAACATGAAAGACAGCTATGCATACCTTCAAGCCTCCAGGCTTATCGCCAAGCTTCTGAATTTGTCCACGCCGGGAGTTGATATCTCCAATGACATCTCCCATGTTCTCCTCAGGCATGATGACATCGACCTTCATGATGGGCTCAAGGAGGCGGGGGCCAGCCTTTGCCATGCCCTCCCTAAAGGCGCCTTGGGCGGCGATCTGAAAGGCCAGGACGGAGGAATCCACATCGTGGTACGAGCCATCGACAAGGACAGCGCGCACATCAACAACGGGGAAGCCCGCGAGCACACCGTTGGACATGCACTCCTCAAGACCCTTCACCACACCAGGGACGTATTCCTTGGGCACCGCTCCACCCTTGATCTCGCTCTTAAACTCGTAGCCACTGCCCGCCTCGAGCGGCTCGAACCGGATGGTGACATCAGCGAATTGACCCGCACCGCCGGACTGCTTCTTGTGCACATACTTGATCTCCTTCGTCTTGGAAATGCTCTCGCGGTAGTTAACTTGAGGTGCACCCACGTTGGCCTCAACCTGTAACAGAGAGAACTGAGTCACACACCCACAACTGTATCCAACACCAAAGACTCTATTAAACCACACACCCACCTTGAACTCGCGCTTCAACCTGTCAACAATGATTTCCAAGTGAAGCTCTCCCATGCCCTCGATGACAGTCTGGTTGGTCTCCTCGTCGCGGGTGAAATGGAAAGAAGGATCCTCCTGGGCGAGCTTGATGAGACCCATGGACATCTTGTCCAGATCAGCCTTGGTCTTGGGCTCGATGGCAACCTTGATGACGGGGTCGGGGAACTCCATGCGCTCCAGCACCACCGGGTGGTCGGGGTCACAAAGGGTCTCACCAGTGATGGTATCCTTCAGACCTGTTGGAAGGAAACAGGTGAGATCGACTAAATTCTATGCCATGAAGTCAACAGCACTACTAACAGCAACATACCGCAGATGGCAATGATGTCTCCTGTGCGTGCAGACTTGATGTCCTCTCTGCTGTTGGCGTGCATTTCTAGGAGCCTGCCGATGCGCTCCTTCCTGTTCTTGTTGGCGTTTATCATGTACGTGCCGTTCGAGAGGGTGCCACTGTACACTCTGCAGAAGGTCAGAGAGCCCACGAAGGGATCTGACATGATCTTGAAGGCCAGAGCGGAGAAGGGGGCAGAGTCATCAGCGGGGCGGGTCATGACGACCTGCACAGCAACATGCATGACTCAGTATCACGCGCACACATTGCTCCAGCCACAATCCCCAACCACAACATTCCCTCACCACTCACCTCAGCATTGTCGGGGTCTGAACCCCGGACATCCTCAATATCGACGGGAGACGGGAGGAAGTTCACAACAGCGTCGAGCAGGGCCTGGACGCCCTTGTTCTTGAAGGCGGTTCCGCACAGAACCGGCACAAACTTCAGGGCGACGGCTCCCTTGCGGATGCAGCTGATGAGGGTCTCCTCGTCGGGCTCCTGGCCGTCCAAGAAAGCCTCCATCACAGCATCGTCCATCTCCACAGCCGTCTCAACAAGCTTCTCGCGCCATTCTTGGGCCTACCGGAAAACATGAGTCACTTACACAACCATATTGGAATGCATGGGATCTCTGATGCGCGCGTGTGTGCACACTAGGAAATAGAAAGATACAAGGACATGCTCAAACATTGAGCATGCACTTGCAGTCTATACCTGATCCTGTAGTGACTCGCGGATGGGTCCATAGTTGAAGGTGGCACCGAGGTCATCACCGTCAAAGGTGATCTCCTGCATCTTGATGAGGTCAACCATACCCTCAAACTTGTCCTCAGCGCCAATAGGGATCTGGGTGACAAGCGGGATGGCTCCCAAATTCTCGATAATCATGTCAACAGTCCTGCAATGCCAGAAGCATCAGCAGCATGTTAATAACATAAGTAAACACAACATTATTATAGACAATTCAGCTGATGTGATTCTTATTGGAACAGGTCGTAGGAAACACATGTCTTGCACAGACCTGAAGAAGTTAGCACCAGTGCGGTCCATCTTGTTAACGAAGCAGATTCGGGGAACCTTGTACTTGTCCGCCTGGCGCCAGACGGTCTCAGACTGGGGCTCAACGCCTGCAACCGAGTCAAAGACGGCCACAGCACCATCGAGCACACGCAGAGCACGCTCCACTTCCAGGGTGAAGTCTACGTGACCAGGGGTATCAATGATGTTGATGCGGTGATCCTTCCAGTAGCAAGTTGTGGCAGCACTGGTAATGGTAATACCACGCTCCTACAGGAATGATCAGATATGAGACACGACCAAACAATCTTTGAGAAGGAACATGCCATCAGCAAGTAACGTATGATGTGTGTGAATCTGTTAAGCATGGATGCATGATAGCCCCTACACACCTGCTCCTGCTCCATCCAGTCCATGGTAGCCGCACCGTCATGGACTTCACCAATCTTATAGTTGCGGCCAGTGTAGTACAGAATGCGCTCAGTGGTTGTGGTCTTGCCAGCGTCAATGTGCGCCATAATACCAATATTCCTGTACATGCTCAGAGGCACCGTCCGTCCCTCTGCAAAAGGAGAGAAATGTTGGCCCCAAACCCACAGTTCAAGCACACTGACTAAATTGATATGCACAAGGTCCTGGAGCAGGCTTGCCAAATGGTGGACTCGACAATGCATATTGACGTGCGAGTAAGCTATGTAGAGCCGAATTCATTCTGCATTGCTCAGGGAACATGCAGGAATATGTTCCTTCAGTAATGCAGGACCAATGGACAAAAACAAGCAATCTACATGCAGCTGCATGGAGGGAAAGGCATTGACATCAACACAGTAAAACCGCAGCATACCATCGGCATTGACGGCGCAGACTGTTGGTGTCCTGGAGGGAGCAGAGGAAGATTGAGTGCGAGCGGAGCGAGAAATGGGGCGAGAAACAACTGCGGGCGAGTGTGTAACGGAGCGGAGACCAACAAACTCCGCCGCCGCAGCGTGTGAGCGCCGCAGAGATGACGCCAGCCGCCTCTCGGCCTTACCGGCCGTGGAGGCGGCCGCCCTGCGCTGCTGCCTGGACACAGCCACTGCAGGCGCAGCCACTTGGGCCGCAGCCATCGCCGCCACCGCCGGCGCCATTGCTATCCAACCCACACCACCCCACACTCACCCAACGACAACCCTAATGCTGTTCTTGTTCTTGACCACCACCACCGCCGCCGTTGCTAACCCCACCGCGCAGTTGCTAACCCTCTTTCTGGTCGGCCAGACTTCCACATGCGCCAACCCCGTCAACCTACCCGTCCCACGCGCTTCGCCAACTAACCGCTGTCTCTCGAAAACATCACCTTACCACAGACATCTCCTTTGCACCTTAGATGTCGAGCATCTGGCATGCCTGCAAACAATGCAGTGCAATACCGGGTGGTCTATCTCGCCCTCGTAGCTCGGTCAACCTCAACGTTGGTGCACGTCGTGCGCCTTGCCTGTCAATTATCCTCGCCAGGCGGGTCGTTGGCCGTCAGATGACATCGACGACGCTACGGAGCGCTACGTGGACACCGGTGTGCCTAGAAGGGCCGCTCTCGCTCGCCCGCGACTCATCAGGCCGCGAGCACAGCTGGCGCCCGAGCAGTCTCCCCTGCCAAGTCAGCCGCTGGGGACCGCACTTGTTCCTGGTACACCAGGAAAAGGCTCATTTTCTGGCTGTAGTATGCCATCGTTATATGCAGGTTCATTGTGTACCAGTGTGCGCGATGCATTATGCACATGGACAGATTGATTGCTTTATGCTGATTTGATGTTGTACAGTCTACCCCCGTTAAAAGACTTTGCTATAAGGGAATAACCCCGCTAAGATCATGCATTGTCAAAAGACCACTGGTTTTACAGGCAAATATCTTCTGTTAGTGGAATAGTCTTGTATGTAATAAGACTAAAGAGAAGGCTTTAAAACATAAGTGGGCTCAGTCTTGTAACGGGGGAATACCTTGTTAATAGCATGATTGTCTTGTTGATATTAGAATAACTATATAAATTAAGTGATTAAGTTCATATACTGTATTGTATGGTTTATAGAGGAAATATGAATCTGAATTTTGCCACGTCACCAAATGATGACGTGGCTTGAGGTTATCGGTCGATACCCCCATTAACAGAATATATTCTTTAAACAATAAAAGAATATATAATCTGATAAGCGCCAAGAGAATAACCCCGTTAGTGGAATGAAAAGCTGAAAGATAAACGTGATTCTTATAACGGGGGTAGACTGTACCAACAACGACATCCTTTCTCGTTTGTGAAGGCAGACCTTAGCTCGTTGATGTATGATACTATATTAGATCAAAGCTTAACATCAAATATATACATCTACCATAGGTAAACTGATGTTTCATACATTGAACTATTACGGGCTGCATGCATCTTAAAGTTGTTACGATGTTCTACATAACAATGAGTTATAGATCATGTTGCATACGTATATATTGATACCACTAGGGTATACACTTGCTACAACACATCATGCAATGCAATTTTAATATTAATATAATGCAATCTATAGCACATCGACAAATTTCTCAATTATGCAATTGTACATTTCAACCTACGCGGGTATGATGAATGTACACCTTCATGACTGGATTGGCACAAACCGAGAATGACGTAAGCCATTAACCGCGCGCTGCATAAGTCTTATGCGTAAATACAACAACCTACATTAATGCTGTAAGGAGAGGGGGTGCTACCTCCTCCCTTTAATCCCCTACCCCAACACCACCACCAGCCACGCCGACCACACCGCCGCCGCCAGGGGCAACTGCCGAAGCAGAAGATCCCCTGGCTATGGCGGCTGCTGCGTTAGCAGTGCCGCCATATAGCTGATATCGACATGAGACTCATGTCTCATGTCGATATCAGTGTTACAGTTAAGTAACACTACATTAGGGCCTTAACACTAGGTTAACGGCCCTAATACGGCTTAATTGGCTGTATATACCCGTTGGGACCCTTATTTAATCCTAAATAAGGGCGGGGAACCTCTATAGAGGTAGCACTCCGTTACATTCTCCCTTACTTAGGTTTCAATGTCCTCATTGAAGGGTTAGCAAAGCCCCACCATGAGCACCGAGAACCAAAGCAGTGAGAGAACCAGGGCCGAAGCGGTAAAGATGTCTGCCAGCACCCTTTTACCGTCCGCGTGTGGACACAGCACTTCAGTACCCCCGAAGAATCTCTTGGCAGTTGGTAAGATTTCTTTCGGGCTCCCACGTGTTGTGCTCAACACCATACCCTTTCCATTTCACCAAGTAAGACGGCGCGCGTCCGCGTCGAGGCTTACGGTGACTCAGGATTGCTTCCACCTCATACTCGAAAGTATCGTCGCCATCCACTGCAACGGGGGGTGGAGGAGGTTGAACCCGACCGTCAGAACGGTATGGTTTCAGTACACTCACGTAAAACACATTGTGAATGCGTATCGACTTTGGCAAGTCCAAACGATACGCGTGAGTGCCGACCCGATCAGTTATTTGAAAGGGCCTATCCAGCGAGGGAAAAACTTGCGGGTACCCACTCCCTTGATGGATACGTTTTTGGTACTTAAAAGCACCGAACAGCCCACATCGTAATTGGCCTCTCTACGATGCGCATCAGCTTGGGCTTTTTGTCTGTCTTGCGCTGCGCGCAGACAGGCTTATGCCAACGCTACCCTATCCTGCATGGCCGAAGCCATCTCGCGCGCTGCAGGTACGCGAGTCACGTCAGTAGCGGGCAACTTAATGTTCGCAGGACTCAGTGGATGCACTCCGTAATTCAAGAAGAACGGAGTCTCCTGCACACTCTCTTGCCATGCATTATTGATCGCAAACTCAGCCATTGGGAGATAAATATCTTTGATTCGGGCTCACATAATGCCGGATGGTTTCCTCAATCACTTGTTTGGCGCGCTCCGATACCAATGTAAGGAGAGGGGGTGCTACCTCCTCCCTTTAATCCCCTACCCCAACACCACCACCAGCCACGCCGACCACACCGCCGCCGCCAGGGGCAACTGCCGAAGCAGAAGATCCCCTGGCTATAGCGGCTGCTGCGTTAGCAGTGCCGCCATACAGCTGATATCGACATGAGACTCATGTCTCATGTCGATATCAGTGTTACAGTTAAGTAACACTACATTAGGGCCTTAACACTAGGTTAACGGCCCTAATACGGCTTAATTGGCGGTATATACCCGTTGGGACCCTTAATTAATCCTAAATAAGGGCGGGGAACCTCTATAGAGGTAGCACTCCGTTACAAATGCATAAAGTAAAACAATGTTTATATCAATGACCTTGGCAACATTTGCATTACACATGGGGCCTTCAATCAAGGGGCCATGGTAGACCGTTATGGTAGAGCTACGACCCCAACCGTGCAATTAGCAGGCAAAGATACGGGTTGCAGTTGGCAAGGAGCAGGCTTCATTGTACAGCAATGCTGGTTGGCTTTTTCTCTTTGCCCACCGCACACCATCTGTTAACAAAGAAGTCCCTCTATTGTAAGAGCCAACCATTGTGTATAATACCACTTGATGTGTAACCGCAAACAACCATGCAAGAACATGTCGATGATACCCACCCACCCACCCATACTCACGTTTAAAGCGGCACACAAAGCCTGACAAGTTGTGCAGCAAGTTGTATCAAGCCTTTATTAGCTTGGTTGAGCTTCACAGCTTCCTCCATAACTTGTCACTATGCGCCTGTTGTGTAACGATACCTCTCACTTTCTTGCTGGACGGCTTGGCAAACTTATGCACAAGCACAAGGAGTTACTTCCGGAAGCCCGACCAGCAACACACGGTGCAGTACCTTGAAGGGGAAGTCACAGCACCGCACCAAGAAAGGAGGATGCCACCAACCTCTCTACTCAGCTCCCACACACATGCACACTCAAGCACACCCCACACACATGTGCAAAGCTGCCACAAGCATCACACCCCACATGGGATGGGAGGGAGAGCCCCTTGAACAACTAAACTAGGCACCCCACACACAAGAGTCGAGTATGCACATGCTGAGCCCCCTCAACACTTGTTGAGGCCGTTCATATACCCCCTCTTTGCTGCTCTCCGACCTAGAACATCCAAGTCCAAGGCTACTTGCCTTGTCATGGCTGCGTTGACCACAACTCATGTCTAGGGCTGCCACATCAGCCCTTGGACCTCTTGTTTAATGTCCAAGACTGATCACACATCAGCCTCGGACATTGTGAACGTCCTTCGCTGGTCACATCAGCTTTGGAAATCACAAACATCACCCTTAGGCAATGTGAACGTCCTTGGCTGGTCATATCAGCCTGGGACATCACACATATGCGCATGCATGCATACACATGCATACATCTAGTACGTACCTCATATCCTCACATATGCACTCATATGCGGACATATGCGCATGCAAACATATGCACACACATGCGGACACATGGCTCACATGGCCATGTTTCAATGGTACCGACCAGCTCTGTGCTTGCAGATATGCAATACCTTGTGTAGTTTATCTCACTCAAGGCCTCATAGGCTCAAGAGCAGACCACGTGAGAGCCACCCCACAGCACTACACATGCTTATGACAAGGACAACGCACCCAGTCTCATCTTACTTACATACGTAAGGAACAAAGAACGACTTTAGCCAGCCTTACAGGCGTGACATGTTGTGAAGACAGTGTTTGTGCTAGCCGTTTACTCTTTACAACCATATTTGTCAAATGCATGAGCGAGTACTGCCTAAGACATGTCAATGCGCACTAGACAAGTTGTTAACCTGATGATGACTTCATTGGCGGCAAACCTGCAGACACATGCCAGTCACGTGAAGTGCTTGAAGTGGCGTGGACAGCTTGTGCGACCTTCGGTAGGCTGGGTGCTGCAGCACCGCCCGCAGAGTTGCTCTACGCACTGAGCGGCCCACATGTTGCCGCACGCGCATGTGTGCGGCGTGGCGAACCCATGCTTGGCCCCTGCATTGTCGCGGGAACTAGCCTCATTTGTATGTCGTACCTCAGCTGCTCCACCAGCAGCTCCCGCGACGCGCGCACTGGCACATCACGTAGCTCATGCCGCTGCCTCGCGCGCCAAGGTGCGTGTAGAACACGCACACCTCATCTTCAGCATTGTGACATACATGGTCGCAGGTGTTAGTTGAAGGGAGAATGCGTTTATACCAACACTGCAGTGCAACAAACGTGAATGCAAGCATGTACCAGCAATTGTAACTTGTTTTAGCACACTCACCTTCCCGCATGTGAGGCAGAAGATGTGCTTGTTCTGAAGCAACTTCCACAGTCAGCCTCTCAGCAGCTGGTCCGCCCGCGTAATAAAATCTTCATTGCTGCAGACTGTTGCCAAGTTCAATTTCAATTGTATGCACGCATCCACCAGACCTGCGTCGCCACACCAACAGCAGGCGATGTGACGGCCACACCAATGCACCTGCGCTGCAATGCGAATGACAATATTGTTGGCCTTTGTTGCAAGCTCCCTGACAAGAGGCGTGATCACGCAGCTATATAGCATATATGAGTTATTGAGCAGAGCGCCACACTCGCACACCTTGCCTCATCATTATCATCATGATGGTCATCACCTTCTCTCCTTCCAACACCATGCTCATCCATTGACGTGAGTTGTCATTGTTAACTTAAAGATCTTAAAGGTCATCCTCATCCATGTACATATCATCACCAATACCACAGTACTCGTCCTCGCTGCCGCAAACTGACCAACTCTCGTAAACGTCGTAGACCAAAACGTTGAAGTCATCAACATAGTAGATGTAGTTACGGTTGTCCACTTCGAAACCAACATTGCAGGCGCCGTTGGAGGTATTATCCGCAATCATTGATGGGGAAGTCTTTAACCATTGTTGCAACAACTACATCCACGTAACATTTAATATCGTCTGAGAGGCGGATGACATATGCAAGGCTTGGTCTTGCGGAGTTGGGGAGACAGGACAATCATGGTTTGCGGTAACAAGTAATTGGCTGCTTTCGCTGCAAGCAGGGTGACCGCCGCATGACAAGTGGGTAAGCTTGAGACGCTGCAAGATGGACGTGTGTTAAATTGTATCACTCATTGCGTGCATAGTGCATGTGCGCGGGTGCGCGTACGCTAGTGCGCGTGCTTGTACATGTATGCATGTGCGTGGCTCTGCATGCACATACGTGCGTGTGGGTGGGTGTGTAGTATATGTGTCAATCTATGCTTCGCATCCACCTTCATCCTAGACACCGCTGCTTGACGTCTGATCCGCCTGCAGGCTGATGCCGCCTACTGCCTGCTTCATGCACCCGAAAAACATGCGTTGCCTCCACACACATTACCCTACACAGCAAAGTATACCAACCTGCGGCTCGATGCACAATCGCTGGTGGTACAACCGAAGCCCACTTCAGCGCCAGCGTCACGCCGTGCCGGGCACGCTGCCCAGCCCTCAATGGCGAGGTCGGCCAACAACACCTGGATGAGGCGGATCTCCTCATTCAAGGGGAGTTGCTGCCCAATGGCTCTAATCACCTGTTCAGGCAGGACTGCGTCTGTGTTCTTCAGCCTGGACTGGTCACGCCTGGCTGCATTGGCCACACTGTAATGCAGCCCATGGCTGTAATGGGGGCCTTTTTTCTTGATTCATTAAGTGCTTCACGTAGTGAATCCGACCTTAGTTATCTCACACAAACTTAGCGCAATTAAATTCAAGCTAAATGTTTACAGGTGGCAATTCTCGGAATTCACGACATTGCGAATATAGCCAATGCTTCATTAACCAGTTCAACTTATTTGTTCACTTAATCCATTAATAAACTATCACTCAAAACATTGCAAAGGGCTTACGCCCTCAGAATTCTCAAGTGCGCGAAGGCGCTTCACCACCCGAGAGTGTTGGCGGCATTGCCTTGAAGGGAGATAAAAAACCCTACTCAAGTTCCGATTATGTCCTTAACCTCGATTAGGATGATCCGCCTTTTATATGTGTATTCGCGTCTCCACGAATCCGCATTTCTTTTATAATTGGGTAATTCCTACTGCGGGCATGGGAAGCTAGCTAGACTAGTGCTAATATGCGCCAATGCCTTGATGATAATTGCGGCAACTCGCTTGATGTGGAAACTTAAACAATAGCGACTTTCAAAGTCGCTGGGATCAAGCAAGTTGCTTAATGCTCCCCGCCTAAAGTTTTAGGGGTATCCTTCTCCCATAGAACAGGTGCTAGGGTCAATTCGGTTCTGACCTATTAAACTCGTCGTACCCTAACCTCCTACCGCGGCTTCCCATCACCGCAAGAGGAACGGGATCCCATAAAACCTCGGAACCTAAGTAGTGATGACGTTTATTTCTATCCTTACCCCTCGAGTTCCAACTTAGGCCTTAGCCTAATTCGCCGTATCTTTGTGGACGAAGCACCTATCACATTGCATCAATCTCCTAAGAACATTATTGGCACGCAAAAGGTTGCTCCCAAGTGCAAATGCTACAGCATCCACACACGCCAAGAACCATCTACTCACGCCAAGTACCTTGTACTAAATAGCGTGAAGATTGGCGTCCATAGAAGGTCTTCACTTTTAGACTTTGTCCTTCATAAGCATGTCCTTGCACACCCGTAACTTCAACTCACTCGCGACATTCATCACAAGACGGTTGAAGCCTAGTGGTTTCGGTGATGTTATTGGTCTGCTAATCTCATTATGTTTGTATAGGGTTTGCTGGAGGACCAAGGAGTTGATTTTTCAGGCGCGATTTTTGACGGGCTAGCTGGAGGATTAACCATATGACAACTTTCCTATCCTCAAACGTGCAAATGGGAACTCACAAATGCAAGCTGCTGCTTCTCGCGACATCACGGACGAGTTATTAGCTGACCACTGATACACTCGAAGCTTACTAAGGCGTACAAACTATCCAGTAGTTTGTTTGAGAAGGCATCTGTCATCGCGATAGTACTATCTTGGGTACATACCATTCGCGGTACATGTACCATTATAGTTTTCGTAACAAGACACGTCCGAGTAAAGCCCCACTTTAAATCTCGGCAGCAATACTTGCTACGAGTAATTACCAAGTGTTCATCCATCTCAATTTTAATCCCATGTTCAGTAGTTAGGCCTAACCGTCTTCTCTTTTCAGCTAACTAAATGAACTCACTTTATTGGCCGCTTACGACAATGTTTGCTTAGACTTTTATGTCGTATCATGGGTTAGTGGTAGCATAGCTGTCCCCGCCATATGAGTTATTTATGCCTTAAACGGCTTCTGCCGTCATACGTGAGTTCGCTCACGTGTAACGTCTTAAAAGCCACTCGTGTGTGCCTTTCTGACTTAACACTTAGCGTTTTCACGTGCATATAACTCTTCACAATTTTCAACTTAATAAATACCACCGCTAATCAACCTATTGGTTCATTACTAAAGACTGCATAACTACTTGGACTTAGCGTCATTACATTCCTCCCCCTTCCACTTCAAAGCATCCCTGCGTTGATAAACCTGGCAAGCGTACAATGATTAGTCCAACGTCTAAGCGTATTTCATAGATAGTAGAATGGCACCGGGATTGGAAAAAAGTTAAGCAATTACTGAACACATGACGCACCGTCCTATGCTTGAGGAATTCTCTCAACAACCTTGAACAATTCAACCTAACGATCGCCTCACAGCTGCTCGGGCTCTCCAACTGTAAAAGAAACTATTCAGCTATTGAAAAGGAGATGCAGGCAGTAGTGTGGGCTTTTCAATTATTTCATCCTTATGTACACGGCACTGACGTGATTGTAAAAATTGACCACGCTGCTCTGACAACTCTGTTCAAAAAAGCTTAACCGCGTGGTAAAGAGGTGCGATGGGCTCGATCAGTGACAGACTTTCACTGCAAGCGTACACATTTACAGTGGTACAGATGAGGCAATGAGCGATAATCTGGACGCGGACGCCCTATAAAGATCAGTGACGGCATTATCATGTGCCGCAGTAGATGAGGACAACAATAATGACATGGATAATTGGAGTTGGCCATCATGCCAGAAACAGCAACAGAGCCAAGTGACGGCACTGAGACAGTGACGGCATCGCGCCAGCTCTTGTGGCAGAGCGTGTGGATTTGACAATCTTGCCACTAGTGATAGACCAGGTGCGAGCGGCGCAACAAACAGATGCGTGGTGCAAGCAAATTTTGTTGCGCCACGCATCTCACCCCGGGCTATTTAGCATGTTCACATGAAACGCGCCAAACTTTCCATGTGATTGACAATCTGCTGTACTATGGCGAAACCTTAGGCACTAAGGCTGGTAGTATCACTATCATTGCGCAACCAGCACTTGCACGCCATGCACGATGCGTAATTGACAGGCGGCCATTTTGGATGAGATGAAACTTTGATGAAGTTGCGCACAAGGTTGCTCTAGCCCAAACTACGCCGCACTGTACATGACCATGTCATCTCCTGCTATCTCTGTTAAATGCGCAAGGCACAGTCACACCTATCGGCGAGTTCATTGCAGCCTATCGCTATAGCAAAACCATTTGAGTTGATTGCGTACGACATTATTGGGCCCCTGCCAGCTTCCACACGCAACAATTATTAATTTATTATGTGCCCGAAATACTTGACTAGATGGGCCATTGCCAAGGCAATACCAAAGGCGGGGGCGAATGCAGTGGCTTTATTTAAAATGAATAGTGTCTTTGCAGAACATGGTTGCCCACAGCGCAGTATATCAGACCATGAAATGATATTCAAATCACAGGTGATTGCCGCAGTTTGCCAACAGTTAGGCATCCAACAATCATTCACCTCGCCTTACCACCCAGAGACGGCGCATGCACATGACTTTTAAAAACATGATATTCATGAACTTGAATGCAGATTAATTTAATTGAGACATGGTGCTACATATGATATTAACGGCGTACAGATTCTCAGTGCATGCTTCTACTCAATGTCTTCATCCAAGGCCTTATATGCCTGAGACCCTACCCTACTAGCAGAAGTGGGTTTCGCATCACCCAATTTAGTTGTGTCTATCGCAGCAGGTTGGTTCCGTCTCTTACAACCAACTTTAGACATAGTGCGCACGACAGCAAAATATCACTTAAATCAGGCTGAAACGCATCAGTCACGGGGGTATGACGCTTTACATCGCCATACAATATACCAAGATAATGACCTTGTGCTGCTGCACACTTCGTCAGTCAAACGGGGTCACAATCATAAGCTGGTACATCACTGGACTGGCGCATGTGTCGTACTGTCAAAGAGTTGTAATGTAACCTACAAGCTACCGCGAGCGGACGGGCGCAAGGCAACCACGACGGCCGCTCACATTGGACAAAAAGCCGAACGTCATGCGTGAGGACAATGCTCCGGTTCAGGAGGGAATGATGTAGGAAAATACGCTTGCCTACAAAGTTCACTGGTGTAATTCTAGTTACGCTGTATGAGTTACTCACAGCCGCTTTGTAAGGCGGCTGCCGTTAACCAATTGACAGTTGTTGTTGTTTGAACCTTGTGTGCGTCGGTGTACGTGTGCTTATACTTGCTGTCGTTGCCAACTGCTACACAGATTTCAGAGGCGGCGCTTCGCACCAGCGATCACACTTGGGCTGTACCCAGCAATAGGCGCCCTTCAGCTTGGCTTCCAGCTGCTTGCGCTTCGCGCGCAGTAGCTCTTTACTCCTCACCATTGGCACGTTAAAGGCACTAGGCCTAAGCCTTGCTTACTCCACCCACGGCCTGGCCTTACTGGGTCGTGGCTACTGGCTTGGTCTGGCATGCGATGACGCCCGAGCTTGAGGCAAGCGCACTGCACGTTGAAGTGCGCCCGCGTTATACGCATGCGATGTAACAGCACCACCGTCGCCGGTGATGCCCTTCAATCCTCTACCCCAACACCCACACCGCCTATGACAAGCCTTTCAGCGGCGTGGCCGCCACTGAGCAGAGAACTGAAAGTGAGGTCACATCAGTTTGATGTGACCTTTTATATCAAGAGTTTATATCAAATATATACTTGTCGATAATCAACTCACAATTAGACATCGACCCTACGGATAGGGTAGTTAGGAAATCTATCGTGAGCCAATCATAGCTCAGATAAGGTACCTATCGAAAGATACCTATCGTAAGGTACCTAACGAGATAGTGATCACATTTTATCAAATGTGACACTAAATAGGCTTAAGCGGTTCTACACCCATTGGGACTTATCTAAGCTATGATAAGCATCATAGCCTTTAAACGCCTTTAAACGAGGAACCGTAGAAAAGAGGTTTAAATAAGCATATTTAGAGTCTTATTCATACAGAATGTGTTATTTAGGTAGCAATAATACCCCTATTGTTATTGCTCCCGTTACATGCGAAGCTGCTCCGGCTAACTGCATATGTTATGTGTGCAGGCACTGTCACCATTCATGTTTTGCTGATATTGTACAAGGCTATATTGGTTTACAACTTAAGTAAGCTTGCGAATTTAATTTCACATATGGCTCATGTGTTGCAAGCCATGGCAAGAAGCGTGGAGAAGTACTAGTCATTACATATCAATTTGTACATTGATAGCTAAAACGTATGTTGGTGTCATACACATATTGATTGTTGTAGGAGTGTAGCTATAACTTACACAATTACATTATCTTCAGCACATTGCTTGCAAGATGAACTACAATTGTTAATGCAATGTCGTCATTCGTCCACATACGGCGGGGCTTTGTATACAGCTTGTTATACTATGTTTGCTGTTCATTTATGTAATCCTTGCAATACATAAATTGCAATGATGATTTGCACAATGTAAACAAACCCACTTATCAATTAAACAAGATCTACACTTATCATACTTTATCAGCATTATATTCAGTGACAATCACATAGCATGCGTCTGCCTCCATAACATTTTGCTGCGCCTATCTACCAGCACACAGCGCAAATCCGTCATTGAGCCTTAAAGGAAGTGCAATCTCAATATAACAATTCTTATAAAAATCCGCTGTATATATCCGCTATAGTGACATATGAACCGAATGCAGCACCATCCTGCAACTATGCGAGACAATTACTGTGTTGCAACCATTATGAACGCAAAACATAGTAGTACATGTAGGATAGCAATATATATAAATTTATACAAATACATGGCTTCCACTTTGCAAAATAACTGACATGCATGCAATATTCATACCCTATGCATGCAACTTGCAAGCCAACCACGACATTGCAATAACAACTTGGTTTCCATCATCAGTGATGGACCATCACTGAAGGTCCATCACCTTATACCGATGTTACAGCGGACACATATTGCACGCAATTAGCCGAGGCGGCTTCGAACTCGTATAACGCGGGCGCTGCAATGCTCGCCGTCCAGGCGGAGCAAGCAAAGAGGCTCAGGCCTACTCGCCCTGTCTCCTCCTGCCCCAATGGTGAGGGCGAGACGGGAACCTTGGCGCACGCAGCTGGAGTCCAGCCTGAAGCATGAGAGAACCAGGGATAGGCTGGAGGGGGCCTGGTCGGGTCTATCCCGACCAAGTGCCGGCGATGGTGCGGGACGCCGCCGCCGCAGCCTGGCCGAGGACGTAAGCGTAAAGGCAAAGCAGCAGCAGCTGAAGCAGCAGCGAAGCAGGCTGCTGTTGCAGTCAGCTATGGCCTGGACGGTGTGGCCAATGCAGCCAGGTCTGACAGGGTCAGGCCCAAGACAACCACCGCTGTCCTGCCGGGAGAGCTGATCAGAGCCATTGGGCAGCACCTGCCCTTCGCCGAGGAGCTCCGCCTCATCCAGGCGCTGCCGGCTGACCTCGCCGTTGAGGGCTGGGCAGGCACGCTCGCGCTGAAGTGGGCGGCAGCTGTGCCATCGGCGATTGTGCACCGGGACGCAGGTGGGTTGGGTGATACTTCTTGTGTAGAGCGCAATGTGTGCATAAAAGGTCTCTATGCTACTAATGGCATGCACATAGCTCCCAGCATGGCACAGTGGCAACATGCATGTCGCACAAACAGGCGCAGTCGCAAGCATTCACTCATACACTGACCACCGGGCTTTGCTACTTACATAGCTAGGAATCCTACTAAGCCAACTAGGCCTACGGCCCAATCCAGTGCACCATGCATGCATGCATCAACATAGTCAATTACTTGCAACAAGTCACGTCGCGTGTGTAGGCATGCATATAGATTGGGTGCATGGGTTAGGCAGTGCCCAGGCTGTAGTTGTAAGACGATGTTAGTGCTGGCTGAAACGCATATGGATCTATAAAGCAAGCATCCCCCCC
>RHPI01002533.1:397383-459910 GCA_009103225.1 Chlorokybus atmophyticus
CCCCCGCGTGCGTGTGACACAGGTGCGCGCACGCACGTATACAAATGCATGCACATGCATACATACGCGAGGGCACCATGTGGACACCGACATAAGCACGTCCCAACACGCACACTCATAGACAGGCTCCTGCAGAGTCTAAAGCCATGCACTTGTCACCCTGCTTGCAAGCAGATTGTAACTCACTTGCAAGTGTAAACCTTGTTGTTTATTGTCCTGTTCCCCAACTCCACAGGATCAAGCCTTGCGGAGGTCATCTGCCTTAGCTGGGAGTTTGAGGGTGACATGCATGACGTCATTGAGGATGTTCTGAGCGCGTTTCTCAGCGGGAGAGAACCTGGCGACGCAAGCCCGGACAATGCCCAATGGGTTGTTACTGAACCCAAGCGTGAACCATGGATGGACAGTTATGGTTATGAGAACGGCTATCTCTTCTACGATGGTCACAACTATTGGTGGCAGACAGCGACAGTGAGAACGAGTACATGTCTGAGGACGAGTACTGGTGTCGTAAGGAGGACCACCCTTATGGAAGTCGAGAATGAGGATGAGGAGGCGAGGTGTGTGGCACACTGCATGTTGCTGCGTGTGCATGCTTCTTTGCTTGAAGCTTGCAACAATACCCAACAGCGTTTGTTTGTACTGCAGCACCAGTGCGAGCGCGTTGACATGGCCGTCACATCGCCTGCCATCGGTGTGGCGACGCTGTCTTATGGATGCGTGCATAGAACTGAAGTTGAGCCTGGCCTCGGTGAAGACCAATGAAGCAATAGTAACGCGAGCGGAACAACTGTTCCAAGGCAGGCTGTTGAAAGTACTTCCGGACAAGCACATGACCTTCTGCCTCACATGCGAGGAGGTGAGTGTGATAAGACAAGTTGTGGTTGATTGTGTACTTGCTTTCATGCTTGCGAGTTGCAGTATATAGTATAGTGTGGACAGAAGCCATAACCTTGACTCCACCTGCGCCCTGGCTAGTCACACTGCTGAGTCTGAGGCATGCGTGTTCTACACGCCATGGCGTGCGAGGCAGCGGCGTGAGCTGCGTGAGGCGCTGGCATGTGCGAAGCAGGAGGCGTTGGCGGAGCAGCAAAGGCGCTAGAGAGAGAGATGATGGCGGAGCTGCAAAGGCGCGACAGAGAGACAATGGGGATAAGCCGCGATGACAGGTTTGCCATGCGGAACCAGTGCGTGTGCGGCAACACGGCATCCGTTCAGTGCGTCATGCAACTATGCGGGCTGTGCTGCAAAGCCCGCCCTATAGAAGATCGCACGAGCTGTTGCCGTCACGGCACTGGGACATGTGCTTCTATAGTGTGTCTGCAGATGCCAGTGCAACCGTCGGTGCAGGTAACAGTTTAACATAGTGCACATAGGTGGTGACATGTTGTGTTCCCCCACGCACTTGGCGACTGTTGGTGTGAGGAGTGAACAGCCAGTACAAACACTGTCCACACTGTTGTGGACAGTATTGGTTGCAGGCAGGCGTTGACAGCGATGAGGCGCAGGTGGGTAACTTGCTGAGGTAAGGTTTGAGGTAGTACATTACACTAGTTGCGGCGCTAGTGGTGCCCAACAACTTACATGCCTAGGGGCATATATAGTCCTGCAACTTGTTGCGATGGTAGACTGTATAGTTGTGCTGGGATGTTATAAAGACGCCATTGTAACTTGAAGGTGTGACGCAGTCCATGTGCTCAATCAGCAACACTCGCTGCCGCAATGCTGTGCGATGCGACGACCGGTGGTCAGGTGCACGGCACGCGTCATTTGCACGAAGCTCCACTGACTAGGTTGTTGTTGCGGCTCTGCGATTTTGTATCAGTGCGGCAAGCTGACTGTATGCGACTTCCTACGCCTTCAACTTCAGTGCCATGTTTGTTGAGAAATTATGCCAAACCTGGACATGATCACTGTGTACTTTTGCGCGCGTTTGTCGTGAGCTGCACGCGCATGCCCTGCAACTGTTCCCGCCTGCGCAAGGGGGGGGGGGGGGGGGGGGGGGNAAGCCAGCACCAGTTGGCCTCACAGCACTCCAGGGTAGTGCGTAGTTGACAAACGCTGTATAGCGGGCAAGGGGAAGAGGCCCACCTGCGCTGCAGCGCTGGGCCCCTTCTCTTTGCCTGCTGCAACCCCTGCCTGCCGTTTCAGCCACCTACACCAATGAAGCCAAGTCGAAATGGTGGTGAAGCAATAATTGCATTAGCAACAGCCCATTATCCCTTAGCGCCATGGCTTATTTCGACTGGAATCGCTATGCCCACAATTGCTCAAAATCGTTGATGACACATCATGAGACAGCATGACCACTGTGCAGTGCAGCATAACTGATAGCTCAAGTACATATAGGAGGCACCATGGATTTCCATCTGCTGCTAGAGTGCCTAGGATGGCCCGGCGGGAACTGCGTGGTCACCTTCCTGCCGCGCTCACCCGCATTCTCTAGGGTCTTCTCAAACCCGAGACTGAGCATCTCGTACGCGTGCTTCTTTAGCAGCGCTGCGTGAGCTGGCTGCAGCAGCCCGTACTCCTTTTGCAGCTCCGCAGCAGAACTGTTGACAAACTTGCGCATGCAACGCACGACGTCCTCGGGATAATCCCTACCCATGACGCCGCCCTTGACGTGGCATCGGTAGTCCAGTACGCGCGTGGCGTCCCACTTGTATATAGTGCCGTGCTTGATCGTGGACGGCAGGAAGACGGAGTCCACCTCACCGTCAGTGGTGCCGAAGGCCTGGTCATTGTCAATCAGGCGCATATTGCTTCGCGTGTCGATGAAGACATTGCCCGGATGGCGATCATACTGCGAGAAGAGCAGGTCGTAGATCGCGGCTCGCTTGAGCGAGTCGTGCGCGATGGCGTGAACGACCTTTTTCAGCTGCGCAGATGGCAAGAAGTCGAACATCAACGCGTCGAGGGGCGACCCGGGTGCCACCTCCAGGAACAAACCCTCTTGGTTGATGGGGAAGCCTGTGACGGGCATGGCTGCGTAGATGTGCTCCCTCCAGACCTTCACCGTGAGATCTGCAAAGCCGCACTCCTCGGCAAGACGCTGCATCGCAAGAGTGTAGTTCCAAGCGGTTGCTATCTGCCGGCTCCGCTCGCACTCTTCAACCTGAGTGACGAAAGTGAGTACCTGTCAGTGGCGTTACCTACAACACTGGCATGGATTCTTGTGCAGATTGGCTAGGTTGTGTTGGTTGCTGCAAAGCCACCAACACCAACCAAACCGACAAGCACATATGACTTGCAGCGAGACCATGCTACAATTTGGCATGCACACAACAATCTAGGAGAATGCAAAGTGGAGGTGTGGACTGTCACCTTCATGTAGTCAATATACTTTGCGGCGTAACTGAAGACGCCAGGGATGCAAACAAACTTGACAAAAGCGCGTGTTCCGGGCCTAAACTTGCTCTCCGCCTGTAGAATGACAGACCCTGACGTCCCTGTCTGCTGCGCGAAGTAGTAACCATCAAACTCTGTCTGCGTGGGTGGAGTCGTCACGAGCGTGTCGCACCCAAGGCAGCAGCTGGTCCACACAGGCTGACTCGGCTCATCCCACCTGTTTAGTTGACAGCATGTTACAACCGCGAGTGCAAAGTTGACCTTGTGGGACAATGCTGGCACAGAAGCAAGTAACCATGCACACGATGTATGCTGGGTGATCAGTCTCACCTGACAATTGAACCGTCATCTGTCACATTGTGAAGTGGCCACTCTGCGCACATGGGCCGCAACGTGTATGGGCCCTTAAAGCGCTGCAGCACCTTGGGCGGCGCGGACTCAATGAGATTGTTGACCAGCACGCGCAAGGGCGGTACGGGCGGCTGCTCGAGCTCGCTCGACGCCAGCCGCAAGTTGCTCGTCCTGTACAAGTTCTCGCATGAAGCAGGCTTTGGAGGCTGCCACCGCACGAGCGCGCGCAAACCCACGCTGGCCGATGAGCCAACTCCACTCGGCAACCCAACGTGAAGCCTTCGGCTCGTTGCGCCGGCTCGCTCCAAAGCCTGCTCAAAGCCCAACTCAAGCATGTCGCGTGCGCGACGCTGAAGAATGACCGCTTGGACGCGTGCGTACAGCCCGTACGCGGACTTGAGTTCTTCCGGGCTGAGTGCGATGAACTTTGCCATGCATGCGTGTACTTGAGGTGGGTAGTTAGTGTCAATGGCGCCGCCTCGGGCATGACACCTGTAGTCGAGCGTGCGCGCGGCGATGTTGCCCTGCAGCTCCGCGTGGCTGAGGGTGGAGGGGAGGAACACAGAGTTGATCGGACGGAAGGCGTCGTCGTTGTCTATCAATGTCATCACGCCGGACTCCGTGAAGTACACGTCACCGGCGTGTCTGTTTGCCATGGAGAACAACAGGTCGAATGTTGCCGCTTTGAGCACCTGCATGTCTCAGACTCAGATGCAGCTCTTATCAACGCAGCCTACACAATAGAGCCAGCATTCTACTGTGGGCCTGCCAATTGCCAACTTCAACACACAGACAAGGCTACCAGACGAAAATTTGGATGTGTTGGGTTTGTAGCTCTACTCTACATACGGTGCGAGAACACATGTCACAGTGGACTTTGCGAGTTGGGACATCCAATGTGGCTACCACAGCATCAACCGAGTGAGCTGATGATTAAAGAGAGTTTTACCTGCTTTGAGGGCACTCTGGCCAGGAGCCTCTGCAAGGATGCAACAGGGTAGTGTTCGTTTGCGAGCGCGTGCAGCGGGGCGCCGGGCGCGGTCTGCATCCACAGTGCTTCTTGTCGTATGCGTGCCCCAGTCATCGGCATGGCCGCGTCGATGTCTTCGACCCGCGCTTTAATGATGATGTCCAACAACCCGCACTCTTCTGCAAGGCGCTGCACGGCGAGGACGGTGACAAGCGTGCGGTTGCGCGCAATGTCCTTCCTGCACGTGGCCGCCTGCTCCTTGTCCTGGTAGTTAACGAACTTCATGCTGCCACGCTGCTTCACGTGCGGCACGCACATCAACTTCACATACGCCTCGTCGCCGTCGGGCTTTATGGCATACTGGACAACAGATTTGACCTGGACAAAACACAGGTGTGGCTATGCTAAACAAAGAACAACAGTCAGCACATCTCAACATCAACCTACTTGAGTGGTGCGCTGCCGGAAAGTGTAGCCGTCGAGCTGAGTCTGGGGTGGGGGAGTGGTTAAGACCATGTTGCAGCCTATGCAACAGCTGGTCCATGCCGGCCGCTGCAGCTGCGTCCATGCAGCGTACTGGCCTGGTGGCCCACCTGCCGGACTGTCCACAGCCTGAAGCGGCTGCTCGGCACATAGCGGCTGAGCACCTGAAATGACAGTATGTCAATTGTATATGTGAACATACACAAATCACACAGCTTGAGTGCCATGCCTTGCATGTTAAATGAGCCAAGAGTCAAGAAATTGTGGAACCTGATGATGGCAGCAAGAGCTTCACGTTGCCGCTGGGCTGCCAACCCTTTTGCTGATTGCTATAGAATTGACCAGCGGACCAATCGGAAGTGTCTGTGAAGCGATGGAAGACGGCAGCGCGCTCAATGGTCAGCACAGCGATGCCGGCGGCCAGCAGCAGCGCGGCAATAGCTCGCACAGAAGGTCGCAGCCGGCGAGCGCGCACGGAAACGGATGAGTGGCTTGACTTGCCCGCAGACTTGCGCCTCCCGCCAACATCTGTGGTCATCTGCGTTCATCTGCCCAACAACACAAATTGCACAGTACTTCTCAGTAGACTGCGACCACCAGCTCAAGTGCAAATATCGCACATCTCAGCAGCACGCAGTTTAGTCAAGTCAACTATGCCAACTGTTCTAGACCACAGCACAACGCATGTGTATAGGCTCAACACTTACAGCGCTGACTGCACTACACTACAAGCACCTTTGTGGTGCATGCAACTGCCAGGGCCGAGTATTGCATAAGCTAAGCACAGCAGCAGCATCAGGGATAGCCATGAACGTGCGACTATGCCAGCATTCTCATTCCGTGTGTATACATGGTGAGCAAGACATCATTGCTATGTGTGTCAACACTTGTCTTCATGAGGCGCATGGCTTTCTCGGCTTACCGTTGTCGCAAAACACGGACACAAGTGACATGCTCTTTGAAAGGTAGTCGAGCAGTGTCCTTACAACAGCACTACAGTTTGCGTTGTGCATTGCAGCCAAACATGCAGAGCTCCAAGCCAGATGCGCCAAGTCAAGGTGTACTCGCCCAGTGCATGTGACACGCAATCAAACACACAGCAGCACACGTCCTGTGTTTGAGTTTAACCAGCAGTCGCATTTTTCTTTGTGGACTGACTCGCACTACCATACAGCTGCACACATGCACTGACCCGTGTGCAGGAAGAAGAGCAAGCTGTGCACCGCTTTTCCAAGAAGAAAGCACGATCATGCCGACAAGGACGCATTCACTGTTGCGGTTGGCGTATGCCATGCGAACGCCCAGTGCAAGACCCTCATGGGCAGTCTCCTCCAAGTCCTACTTGCCATACCCCTGTCCCTCCAGCTCCTCCACCGCCGCCTCGGCCTGGTCCGCCTCGCCGCTGCCTGAGCACTTTCCCAGAGCCGATTGCTGACTGGGTGTTAGTCCGCCAAGGACATGGCGAACGACGCGACGACGAGCGTCGCCGCCGTGCCGCAGCTGGACATCCGGACCACCGCGGCCCACAAGGTGACGGCGCACGCTTTGCGATTGTTGCCGGGGCAGGACCTGCTGCAGGAGCTGCTCGACTTCGCCCAGAAGAAGCAGGTGCTGGCTTGCTTTACCTGTGGTTTAGCTTGTGTTCACCCTGATGGAAGCTGTCGTCAATGGCGCATGCTCCTTGCACCATCCTTCACCACCTGCGTTGTGTTTGACAACATTGTGCTAATTAAGCTTCCCACATGCATGCAAGACACGTGGGTTGTGGTTGACGTAGCGTAAGCTCGCAGTCAGATTTCCGCGAGGCTTTTGCACTAGTCCAGTCAATTACATTTGCACGCACTCGGAGTGACGGACAGCTGTGTGCGAGTAAAAGCTGCATATGGCAAGCCATTGCTCAAGCTTGCTTGACTTATACTACCGTCCATGCTGCCGTGCCATGCATACCTCTACATTACAGCAATTCATCTACGCACTCTACCATGCAACAAGCAATGTCATTTCTTCCTTTCAGCTACGCGCAGCGTTCATTTACACATGCGTGGGAAGTCTCTCGCTCGCGAGGCTGCGGCCTGCGGGGAGGAATGAGGCAAAGCACTTTGATGCTGCATACGAGATTGTCTCTCTGACCGGGACGCTGTCCAAAACAGGTGACTCTGGTTGCATGGCATTGAACATTGTCATCATGCACTGTCAATGCTGTTGAAGGTGGAGCATTGCGGCTCTGCAGGTGAGCATCACATGCACATGTCGATCAGCGATGAAGATTGCCAGACATACGGCGGGCATGTCTTGAAAGGATGCATCGTGAGGTGAGAGAGTGTTATGTTGTCTTGCAAGTCTGCGTCTCGTGCTGTGAAGGGCAGTACTTGCTGGCTGGGAACTGTGGTTGGTAATGCACGTTGCCTTATTTACTGTGCGTTGCTTGTTTCAGGACCACGGCTGAAGTTGTGTTAGGCGAGCTTGAAGGGTTGAATTTCAAGCGACTCACAGACCCTCGCAGCGGCTATGATGAGTTATTCATGCAACCTCAAAGCTAGACACATCCACGCCCACGCATCACAGGGGTGCGTGTTATGTTGTTGGTAAGCTTCTGTGAGGGGATTGTGTCACTGGTGTGTTAATATATGCTTGGTGTGTGCGCAGGTCAACACTTGCTCAAGCTGTTATTCGAGGCATGCCTGTTGCCCTACATCTACAACAACCACATATGCACGCTCTACCAGGGATACAAGACAACACCAACATGAACCCGGCAGCTGCTCAGCATTGTGCAAGTGAGCGCTATGCGGCAGGTAGCAGCTAGGGCAAGGAGGCAGGAGGAGGGCGTCCAACCAAGCAGTCAACAGGCAGGAAAAGCGTGCACTACACCAGCACACTATGCAGTTCTACACTAGACCCTCATGCGCCCCTAGTTTACACAGGGCTGGCATGTGGCTCAGTCCACAATGCGAACCCTATCCCGACAGCATGCAGGTGATTGTGTGACAATATTCAACGCAGCAGGTGGTTGTCAAAACCAATTGCGGTTACTGTCCAACTGGCCACAACCTCGCATAGCAGCTTTCGGCACAGCACAGAATCGCCAAAGCCCTGTCCTGGCTGTTGTGCTTCTAAGCACAAAAAGGGGATCCGCTATTCACCAGCAGCTAGGACTGCATATTGCAGGTGACGATAGACCACTCATAGGGAGCTGAGCCACTCCACACTGAAGCCTACAGCCAAACTCAGGTGTCCACCCAACTGCACAAATCACTCCAGTGCCTCGAGCAATGAATAAATGCCTGTTGAACCAGCACCACATGGCTTGGGTGCAAATCGTGTAACTTCAATGCACAGGAATCCAACTGCTGTACTGTTGTTCCCTGCGACTAGATATCGCAAGCAACAGTACACTACCAGTTTGAGAGTCCCAATACCATCTGCTGACAGTGCTGATACAAAGTTGCACGCCGCATTATGTGTACACTTGCACCTCGACCACCTGCATCTGTCTGTGTTCTTTCACCGCGCACTTGTGTTCACGAGCAGCCTTGCGACCATAGATGATTGGATGCGCCAAGAGCACACGCGCCCTGTCATACATGCACCCTGGTTTCTCTAGACAACTGACTGATCGTCCAGGCCGTTGTCCACCTGCACACAGGGATCGCGAGTACGGTGGAATTCCAGTTAACCATGTTGGCTGTTTATTCAGAGATGCACATGTCCTGATTTGGGTAACTTTTCTGTGCGCTACACATTACGGTGAACAGCACTCTGTAACATACCAAGAATTGGTGTATCCTCTGCAAAATTGGTGCGAAGGCTGTTGTGAAAGCGCCCATCTCTTCCATGGTGCCCTTCTGCGGTCCCAGTTTTGCCAGGAAGGACTCGCGTGACGGACATACCTTCATGGCCAGCTGTGCAAGATATAAATGCGCTCAGAATACCTGCCTGGCTTGTGCATCAGATTGCGAGCGGTGCAGTAGCCCAAAACCCAGCCATGCGTATGCGAACACAGCAACAGGGTGCAAGCCAGGAGGCATGCAATTACTACTCACGGAGAAAACGTTGCGTGTGATCCAGCCATGGTACTTGGACAACGTCCTCTCATAGGATGTAGTTGCTGCTTGACTCAAGGTCAAGCGGGAATCACTCTGTAGAAGGTCCAAAAGCGCAACAATGAACTCTAAAGCTCTGTGCAGGCATATTCACAAGTGGCGTCAACAAAAGCACCCGGCTCGCACCTCTGGGCAGCACTCATTGCCACCCAACTGCAAAACAACTCAAGCATACAATTTAAGCACACGCACCGTTTCAGCCACAGAAGGCCTTTTGCACAGGAAGAGTTATCCTTCTGCACTTGTTCTTTCATGTCTGCTCTCGGTATAGCGAATAAATACTTGAACTCCATAGGGTTCTGGTCATATCGCTTTTGTAGCCTCTGCAGCCCAGCAATTGTTTTAGCGCAATGCAGGTGGCAGGCGTGTTGCTGTGAATTGAGTTGCAACCTGTCAACACTACCTCAATGTTCCCAGTGATGTCCGACTTGACTGGTAGCAGAGCAGCCCCTAACGACTCTGCACACACCACCATTGAGATATTCGGAACGTACGTACAAACCTGACATGCCAATCCTAGCCAGCAGGACTATTCGACTAGAATGACAAAACAGCAATCAGCATTGCTGTATGCACTGCGCTGTTCACATCACGATAATGCATATTTCATAGTTGCTACATGTGGGTAGCAATGTGAGACCAACCAATCACAGGAATGACGCGGCGGCACTGAGCGAGGAATGGCTGTGTGGCAATGTCTTGTCCATCGGGGCAGATGGAGGGCAGGTTGGCAAGCAATGGCGCGAATACGCTCTCCTCTCGCGCCATTGCTGAAGTCGCACTAACGATCAGCCATTGAGACTGCTGAAGAGCCTCTCACAACGCATGTGTTGCATAACTAGGACAACATCACCCTTTACTGCGTTGATTGGCTTGTAAATCTCAGAGCACTTTGAAAAAAAAACCCCCTTCGCAAACAACCTCTCCTTGTATAATGTCCATCAAGATAGGGCAGCTGCTCACAGATCAACTAATTGACTAACCAACTGTTTTCCACAAAACACCTTGCTACCTTATTAGATACACAGTCTAACCAGCGAACTGTCTGTTCAAGTAGCAATTGGCTGGCTACATATTGCACTATAACGCAATGCAGACTGCTGTAAAGCGTAAGCACGCTTAGCTGTGTAACCTCTGCAAGGCCTACGGTATGAATTGCACAAGTCGGCGAGAGTGTGTGAACTGCGCTACCGCCATACGGTTGTAAATACCCCCAGCTCATTCATCAAGGGTATTTCGAGTTGCAAGGATCCATACCTGAATGCGCGAGCGGCCCACCTACGGGGGTTGGGCTGAGCAACCCAGCACTCAACCAACCAGATCCAGCGCGTTGCCTGCCCTGACGATACGCTTGAAACGTCAATCAGTCCCGTCAACCAGCCTCCTTCTACTACTGAGTGCTTACGTTTCTCCCTGCCCTCAATGAGCCACCGGTTACCACCGCCGCCGCCGCCGCCTGCACCGCCAGCCCCCTACAACCGCTTCTGCCACTTGCCTTTCCGGCACGCCCTGTGTCACATGCTGATCAACTGGATGCCCTCCTGCGCCATTCTGCGCGGCAGCGCAGTGCGTGCTCGCACTGAGCGACAGGTGAGCTGCCCGCTGTGTGAGCATTGCCGTGGGGAGGTGGACGACGGCGGCGTTTGACGGCTTGGTTGAGTGTGGTGCACTGGTGGTGGATGCACGGATTGGGTCTGGGAGCGTGTGCTGAGAGGTTGTGGCGGAGGCTTATGTAACATTTGCTTGGTTGTAGTGCGCTGTCCATGTCACACTGGTAGTGGCAGCATGGCTTGGGACGCTGACGCCCGGCTGACGGCGTTGGAAACCCTCGCCGCCCGCTTTGCTGCGGCCGACGAGGCGTGCCTGGCGCCCCTTGAAGCTGCCCTTCGAGAGACTGTGGACGCTAGCAGGTTGATTGCTTGTAGTGTCCTGCATTGCACTACCTGCGAGTTGCTCTTTTGAACTTGAGCTCGCCAAGTAGTAGGAGCTTGTGTAGAATTATTGCTAGTTGAAGATACGTCATGCACAGCGCAATACCATTGCTTGACTATTTGCACCCATGCACCTGCTGCCTTACGACATATATTCATTTCAAAAACATGATATGCTGTATGCGGCCACCAGCAGGCCGTCGCCTTGGTTTTTGGCTCCCTTGTCTCTGCATGCATGCTGCATCCAGTTAGATGATAGATTACTTGACGTACAGGCAGCCAGATGTGCGCACCGCACTTGCTGTAGCATCTGCACCAGCGCGCATCACGGAGCTGTTTGAGCCGCTTGCACGGCACAGCAGGTTGATGCAACTGCCAGTACAAGATCAGTCATCAAGTGGTTATGATCCACAAGCGCCTGGATACCCTTCCAATGAGGATGACGACGATGGCTTGGCGCAATTCGTTGATAATAGAAGGTGAAGAGCGCAACATTGTATATGAACTGCAACCTTAGGCTGTATTGAAGATATTTCCTGAGTGAGAGGTACTTGCGGGTTCTGAGTTTACGTTTTTGTTGCTTGGGTATCCCAATGACAGGAAGGTTTGCGTTGCTCTCCTTTCAGTCGCAGGCTGGCTGCTGGCAAAGCCCCCATAACCTTGCGCGAGTCTGCCTTGAGACCGTTGGTCTTGCTTCTACGCCTCCTTCGCAATACGTGTGCGGGTGTTGAAGTAGCCACTGAGAAGGTTTATGCAGAACTCTCTGCGCTGGTTGAGCAGCTTGCAGTTGCGTACCGAACCGGCCACAAGGGTACTGATGTTGTCAATGCACTTCGGGCTGCAACTCAAGCAATCAGCAACCTTGCCGCAAGTTCTACGGTCAATGCGGTACGACCACTTTGCAATCCAAAACCCATACTTGTGGACACCAGCATAATGAGCGTCCACACAGGTGCTGTTATGGGTGGAGGCCAGCACATCCGCCCTTACGTCTCTGGCAGCGCTGCCGATCAGTCTGGGTCTGCATGACCCCCTTTTCACTGCCCTGTGGAACTGCTGCCGAGATGATCCAACCAGACGACTGCAACTAGGCAGGTACCTCTTGTTGATACTGCCATGTCCCTCTTGGTTATTACAACAGGAGCATACCAATGTGTCAGTGTCAAGCAAGTGTGCACAGCAAGTTTGCAACTTGTGCCTGAACCGCGTGCCTGGTGCAGGAATGCAGAGCTAGCGCAGGCATTGTGGAGCATCCCGTCCAATGCTTTGACAGACGGCAATGAAAATAGTGATCAGGAGGGAGTGTCAGCGGCATTGGCAGTCGTGCGGGACTGGCTGGCCGCATTGGCAAAGCTTCTGTGCGTGTCCGATTGTCTATTGCCAACGTTGTGGGTCACCCTTGGTCAGTCGCAGTCCGGCTTTTCCTCTCAACAAACCTTGCTGCTAGAGGTCAGCTCATGTTGCTAACAGTGATGGACCTGTTCTGATATCGCAGGAACTTGATTTCACCTCTTTTGCATGCAGGAGCTGGCGACTGTTGTGCAAGCTCTACAAGACGATGCTGAGTCTCTTACACCCGAGACGAAAGCATTCCTTCTGGCAGTCACAGAAGCGGCCGCTGCAGCGGTTGCAAAGCAGGAGCAGAATGCGCTGGCAGTCCTTCAAGCCAGTTTGCAGCTGCTGAGAACAGTCAGCATGACGCGTGACGATCCTGGCTGCCGGATTGCAGTGGTTCTGCTGTTGCTGCAGTTGTTGCGGTCTCTTCCTCCACCAGCGCGCGCCCAACCTGCTGATGCGCCACCGTCAACATCACTGCCCACCAAGTACCCCACATCCAACTTGTACCCGGGTTACAGACGTGACATTGTGGCTGTGCTGGGTAATGCGTGCTTCGGTCAACCTGCGGCGCAGCAGGCCGTGCGTGATGCGGATGGGCTGATGCTTATCCTGCAGCATTGCGTCGTTGACGATGAGAATCCGTATCTCAGAGAGTGGGGTCTGTGGGCGGTTCGGAACCTCTGCGAGGATCCGGAGAACCGCCGGCAGATAGCTGAATTGGAGGTGCAGGGTCCTGTCCAGAGCAGCGAGTTGCAGAAAGCTCAATTGGAGATCGTGATTGACGAGGTAACCAAAAGACCACGTCTTAAGAACACATCAACAGCTCCAGATTGAGCTGTTGTTGCATGGCGTTGGTTTAGTCATGTGCAGTGTCATCAAAGGCGATTGTTTTTGCTGTCTGTTTCGTTGTGCGCGCATGTTATGACTGTCCAAGTTGCTGCCACTAACGTGATGCGGAACTTCAGTTAACTTGCTCATCTATGGTATTGCTTATCTGTAGTATGTCAGCATTGACTTAAAAGTCCGTACTCAGTTGACATGTGAAGGGCATATGACAAGGTTAACAGCTCTAATCTACACAAGGTTACCGCGAAATATGAACCAAGCTTTACACGCGTGATTGGGCTATGAGTTGGGCGATGTCGCGTAGGTCATTTGCATTTGTTACTTTGTAATAGCATGTTTGTGGGGGGTGGGGTGGGGGCGGGGAGTACAACAAACATGTGAGAGTGCTGTTTTTATGTACTCAATCAAGCCTTAGGTGTTATGTTATATGTTCATTTCTTTTTTCAATATACATAAATTTGGTTGGACTCTTGTTCTTACGGCCACCATGTTGGTGCATGCACATGAGCCATGCTCATTACCAAAACTGAGGCCCCCGGTGTTTTACAAGCACCCAATGGGCCGTCCCACCATTGCTTGTTTAAAATGTAAAACTTGGGATGAAGCATCCTCACAAGCCAAAAAAAAATATCATCACTATAAAAAACACCGGATTGCGCGACATGACGCCACGACGGACCGTCGTCGAGTGGTCCCTCCGTCCAATCTCGCGCGAGCAAAGGATCCGCGGTCGCCCGCAGCCACAAACAACCAGCGGAAGGCGGCGGCATCAGGACGAGACTGGGCCTACCACTGTAACACCAGGCCGGACCACGGCGCGGTCGGACCAGGCCAAACTAAGGTCTCCGTATCGGCATGCTGAAGGATCAACGCGGCGGCGGTGTGCCTATCTTGCCATCCTTGGTGGTGTCGCTGCCAGCAGGCATTTCGCTGAGCTGAGCTGAGCTGAATTGCTGAGGGGCAGGCGAGCTGCAGGAGGCATTGGCAGTATGGTGGCGGCGGCGGCGGCGGCAGTGGTGGCTCATGCATGCACAGCGTGCAGCAGCGCGCGCTCGCCTCTGCACGCCGGCCGCAGCAGAGCCTCGCCAGCAAGCAGGCAGCAGACTAGGAGACGACCGCAGGTCAGGAAGCTGACATGCATTGCTCGCCGCCCAGCTTGCAATGCCGTACTGCCAGCTGGTCTTGCGGCTTGAGCTGATCATATGGGAGATGTAGACATACGTGCATGCGAAGCTTAACACATACACATACGCAGTTTAAGCCGCGAACATTTCTTTGGGGCAGGCTGTGCGCAGAGAAAGGGTGGTCGTGAGGTGCAGCGCGGACGGGGGGGAGGAGGCCCCGGTGAAGAAGACGGGTGCGCAGCTGCGTGAGGAGTACTTCCTGGCTGCGGGGACCGGCGGCGAGCGAGGGTAAGTGACACACGCACGTGTACACTCACAAACCCACGCGTGCATGCACCCTGCATGTGTGCCTCGCAGTGCCATACGAGGAGTGCATGCCCGCTGCTGCGTGTGGTTTGCGCATGTGTTTGTGGTTTTCTCCTGCATGTTTGTAACCGAGGTGTTACTATATGGTGTTAGCACCGCTTTACAATAGTCTTCGTTCACATCAATGTTCGTTGCAGCGAGCAGTCATGCCTTTCAGCAAGCTGATTGCAAACAGCAGGGCCTGCAGGGATTTCTGCACCAGCGCTGACGGCACATTTCATCACTTGATTGTGCACTGAGTGAGCAACTGCTTGATGTACATTATTAAGGCGGCGCAGCAGTGTTGGCGTTGTCATCAACGTGACACAGACAAAGTCGTACGCAGGTTGCCAAAGGGTGCGTTTCTCAATGATGACGTCGAAGATGGGGAGATGGTTGAGATTGAGTGGCTGCCATACGGTGAAGTTGTGCATGCACCGGTATGTGAGCTGCATCTTGGGACACCATGGGAATTGTACAAAGCTCATCGACTTGCTTTTGTGTCACACCATATCTGTAATGTCAAGTCAGTAGCACCTGAATGTCAATCAGCTTGGCTTGCACATGGCTGCATGCGTGCCTTTGGAACACAAGAACCCAACATGTCGTGATATTCTCGACAACTAATGATCAGTTGCTCACCATTAAGTTGCTCAACACACACATGCAGGTGGGTTCAAACTTGCTGCGCGCGGGCGTAAACGCGGATGCCTTCCGCATCGACAACCGATTCTGCTTGACAGGGCAGTGCGACGTGTGCTGTGTCGAGATAGACGGCGCCGCGGCCGTCAGATCGTGCATGCTGCCGGTGCCAGCGTGAGTGTGTAACAGAGTGTGTGCGCGGGTGTGGTGTGCGAGCAAGTGTGAGCGTCCATGTGTGCGTATGCGCGTGTGTATATCTGTGCACGCATGCATGCACGTGTTAATGAGTGTAAAGCTACACACGAGGGGCCTAACAGGATCCGAGATGTTACTTACTCATGTGTGGTGTGGTCGACAGGGGCAAGAAAACCATTGAGTGCATGGTTATCGACAGTGACGAGGCCTGGTAAGCTTGTTCTGCAATAAGTGTACCGTTGTGAGTGCGATCATGTCATGCATAGTGCCAGTGTCACAGCAGGCCTTGCCATAGTTTTAGCAGGCTGGGCATATATCCCATGCATGTTACACATCAGCAATGTTGGCTTCAGGGAGCAAATGATGGTGTAAGGCGTCAACCGAAAACCTGGGGCAACAGCCCTTGTCTCTCATCAACCTCGCACAAAGACTGGAAGGTCGATCACTTGGTGTCAACCTGCGCACATATGCCACGAGAAAGCGACATAAGCGAGCGCCACGTATGACATTCACTCCCGTTGCTGTTCAACATAACATGTAGTATGTCCACGCTTGTGCGCTCAGATGGTTTGATACTGCAATTATTACAGCAACTAACATTCTTTGCTGATAGCTGCGATTGTGGATTGCTGCTATTTATACTGCATCTAGGTAGAGAGCTTTGCTGTTGCCCCAATTGGCTGGTGCAAGTTACGGTTTCGAGTGCATGTGTGTATGCCGTCCCCACCCATGCATAGGGTATAAGCATACCCTGCGTAGTATGGTATAGATGCGCGTTTTTTGCACTGGCAACGGTTGCCAGTTGTTGAATTGCACTCCACAACTACCTACGTATGCGGCGGCATCACATCACACATAAGCACATAAGCACAAGCATATGATGCCATTTGTGATGCCGTTCATGTATTCACACGTGTACAACAAATAAAAAGAATGAAGTGCAATATATCGCAAATGATGCACAGTTATTAATACTCATCATTATGACTTTGGTGTCCGTCAACGCTCGCCTGCATATATGTATGGTAGCATAAAGGAAGGGGCCAAAGCAAGGACACGCACACTTGCATTAACCATAGCCACAATCAACAAGTATAACCAGCACATGCAACCAACACTAAGCTACGGGGGCTGGGGCCTACATGCAAAATGCAGCAGGCAGGTTGCAACAGGTGGTGAGCAAGGGCATGGGCTGGTCGCACTACCTGCAAAGGGAGATGGAGAGGGAGACGCAGAGGGAGAGGTTACATATACGCCAGTATCGCAAGACCCACGACCATGATGACTTGCACAACATGTACCATGTGAGTTATGAATGCTGCATAAGAGTGCAAGCACCAAGGCTGCAGTCAGGCACTTCAGCAAGAGTGCAAGCACGCCGTGCAATACTCGAGCTTGTTTAATTTTACACAAAAGCTGGGTATTTGATTCAGACAGTCTGTGCCTCCTGCGTGCATATCGAGGCCCATCACAAGTTCCATTAATACTATAGGAAGTCGGTGAATTGGATGTGATAATGCCGAGCGGCATGAATCACCACGTAACATCAACTTCGTTAAAAAAGTGTAATTTGGGTGCGTAACAATTTAGCTATTACATCAATGGTGATTCTTATAGGTGCTCTTGATGCGTTCAATGGGTTGACATGCATTGCAAACAATTTAATCCTCATTCACATAGAAAGGCGACGTTGACAGATTAATATTGACATTCTCACATTGACAAGTGCGATGCACAAGTTGGTCATGCCGTTGGTGATTGCTGCTTCTTGTTTCACGACACTTGCATAGCACAGACACGTGGTGTGCTGTATATGAGGTGAAGGCCTCGAGAGTGATAATTGTTTTTGCTTATGCTTGCTTATTCTTGTATGCTATGTGTTTGCACACTGAGCATGTGTGTATGACTTGGAATGAGTATGATGTATATACCCTGTGCAGTCAGTAATTAGCTACCAAGTTGGTAACTCGATTGGAAATTGGTGTGCCAATTCAATGGCCTGTGCCAGACTCCTGCGGATTGACCGTCGACTGTCGACCAGCGGACGCCTGTTCAGCAACGACCGCGGTCTTGTCGACGTGGCGCCCGTCTATCGCCCTTCGCCCACAGCACGCATGCGACAGTGCACACAGTGTGCATGTGGGTGAATGCCAGCTGGGGCGGTCATGGGTGTCGGCGGCGTGGTGGCGGTGCTAGGGTCCACCTTGCCGCTCACCCGCCCACATACATCTTCCGCTTCTCCCGCCTCATCAATACGCTCAGACCATTCTGAGGATGGAATCATCATCAGCAGCAGCAGGCGGCGCTTGCTCAGGCACAGCAGACGCCGGCCTGCAGTGGTGTCTGCTGCTCAGAACTCGGGTGAGACCGCAGACGCAGGCGCCAAGAAGAAGGTGCTTATCCTGGGAGGCAGCGGCAGGGTTGGCCGCTCCACTGTGAAGGCCCTGTTGGACGCGCCTGGCATTGCCGTCGCCATTGGCGGCAGAAGCAGGTATGCAGGCTCCTGTACTTCTCGCAGTCTCTCTTTCAATCACATCACATGGTTGTCTTCACATAAGTATTCGTTGAGTGTTGAGTGTTGAGTATTGCGAGGCATACACAGCATGCAGGGCAACAGTACGCATGTACAGTGTTAGTGTTACTGTTGCGGTGCATGGTTTCCGGGAGGAGCATGCAACAGTATTGACTTACGCTGTGTGCGTAGAGAGCGTGCCAATACGGCGCTGGCGGGCATCCTGGAGCACCCGGAGTTCAGGCAGTGCGACATCAATGACGTTGAGTCAGTTGTGGAAGCTCTGAAAGGTACGCATTGCTATCACTGCTTGAGTGGGTGAGAAAGGTTAGCGAACTTGCCGTACAGTGATCCCTGATGCTGGATCAATTGGACATTGACACTGGTCATATATTCTGAGTATTATACTTCATGTTGTAGTTGGTGGGTATAACAGTCAGGATTTACATGCGGTTCGCCATGTGCTGTAGTCCGAGTTTAGTATCTCGAGCACACACTGCACACACCACCTACTGGGGTGTAACTGGCCGAAGTGCTCGAGACTAGTTCTATCGCCAATGTTCAGTATGCGTTGGAGACTCCAACTTGGAGTGCTACCAAACACTGCTTGTTCTCTATTAGCCTGCAATCACATCGTCATGTTCACAATATTGGGCTGAGCTGGGTCCCTGCGCACCACATTATGCTGTTGCCACGCAATATGCGTTGTACGTATCCATTGCAGGCGTGGATTGCGTTGTACACACTGCTGGACCTTTTCAAAGGAGAGACCAATGCACGGTGCTTGAAGCCGCTATTGCTTCTAAGGTGACCTCAAGTCAGTTCTTGTATCGAGCAAACGTCAGCCATTAACAGTCATCAATACTTGCAATCCTTGCTCCGACAACAAGTCATGCAACACGTTGTTTCAGACTCCATATGTGGACGTGTGTGACGACACCAAGTACTCGCAACGAGCAAAGGGTTATCACGAGCAGGCAAAGGCTGCAGGCGTTCCCGCCATCACAACAGGCGGGATATACCCCGGCACAAGCAATGGTATGTCACTCGCAGTGTTCTAAAAACTTTTAGGCAACAAGGATGAGCTGATAAGCATTGCACGCCCCCGCAGTCATGGCGGCGGAGATGGTGGACATTGGCAGGCGGTCGGGGGCGGAACCGGTGTCGCTCAAGTACAGCTATTACACCGCGGGGTCGGGTGGGGCGGGACCGACGCTGCTGGCAACAACTTTCTTGCTGTGCGGAGAACAGGTCATCACCTATGAGAATGGTTAGTGTCTGTGCTGTGCTGTGCTGTGCAGTCTGTCCACGTCCGGCACGGTGTCAGGGTCAATGCACAAGGAGGATGTTTGACATGACACACGGTCTTTGCTCCATGTGGTAGTTTTTCAAGCATTGTGTCGCCTACTTTGAATTTTCAGCAGATGTGGATGAGGGCGGCACACAACCTTGCTATTGCTTTTCTGTTCTCCAGCTACAACACACATGTTCTAGTAGTTAGTGGTGTAAGTTCCTCCCACGTACACACCTGTGGTTGCGTGCTTAGGCTGCATATTAAACTTTGGCAGTTGCCTACAAGATTGAAGTGACCGATCATGCATGCATTCATGGGTTGCGACCCGTTCACGAGTTGGACGGCCCAGGGAATTGTGAGTGCACTGATTCAGCTTCACGTGGAGTGTGTGTGCGCTGATACATGTACGTATATGTGTCCCGCAGGTGAGGTAGTCTGGAGGAAGCCCACAAGCGACGAGCGCATTGTGGACTTTGGCGCGGGCTTGGGAATGAAGTCCGTGTACCTGTACAACCTGCCCGAGGTGCAGTCTTCGTTCCAGTCGCTGAATGTCCCCACCGTGAGCGCCCGGTTCGGCACCGACCCGCCCTTCTGGAACTGGGTCATGAGCGGCCTCGCCACCTTCGCACCGAAAGACTTCCTGGAGGACAGAGCGCGTATTGAGGCATTTGCCAAGTTCTCAGACCCAATGTGAGTGTCTTTATGCAGGTGTGCTAGTTAACGTGCTGACAGTGCAGTGTCTGATCCTGTCGTGTGTGTGTAAATGCAATAGGGTTCGGCTTGTCGACAAAGTCGCCGGCGAGAAGGTTGGCATGCGTGTGGATCTCGAGTTTGACAACAAGAGCATAGCGTGCGCGGTGTTCGTGCATGAGCGGCTGTCAGAGTGAGTGAAGTTTGGAACATGGCCGCTTGTGTTCGAGGATTGGACGGTCTGGTTGCTCAGCTGGTTTGATAGTCATGTGGTGACGTGTTGTGCAGGTGTGTTGGAACATCCATTGCTGCGTTTGCGAGGACTGTTGTGTCCGGGGCAACGCAACCTGGTGTGTGGTTTCCGGAAGAGTCGGGCGGTGTTCCTGATCGTCGTGCGATGCTGGAGATGGCAGTGCAGGGTTGCAAACGTTTTGTACTGAATAAAGCACCTTGGCAGATTGAAAGCACTGCTAGTCAAATAGGTTTGGGTCTATATTGGTAACCAGCACTTTGAGATATGCTGCGTACATTCAGTGCAGCAGAAAATCCGCACAGCCTGTCTATAACTGCTGGCTCACTACGCAGACATTCTCTAAGCACTATGCACTGCCAAAGTGTAACGGCTGAAGCGTGTAGGGGTCCCAATTCTCTCAAACTCTCAATTCTTGCATGTGCACTGCTTCACGCTTCTCACTCGTTATGCACAAACGCCTCCATACCATGGGAACCAGACAGTGACAGCCTCACCGCACATGGCATTGAAAAGCAACAGCACTTGCGCAGCATACAGCCAAGTGGTAGAAAAAGCAGATCTGTAATGTGACCACCACAAGGTGCACTCAATCAGCGAGTTGTTTCCGGCATTGAACATGGGGAGTGTGAAGTGCCCCTTCATAACGGCCCTGAACAAGCCCACACAACTGTATGACTTTCAAGTTGAGCATACTGGCACCACAACAAACCCGCACCTGAACCAGGTGCCAACCACACAAAGCCTTGCAAAAAAGTACTGTAGATTAACAATGTAGCGCACAACGTCCATGCGCACATGGTACCCAAGAATCAGCTATCTTCCGCAATCGCAGCAACTGACGCACCATGGGCCAGTGGCTGCCATGCAGTGTGGTGTGTCTGCCCCTTTGGCACACGACTGTTATATCTGGCAAAAACCTGGCTGCTGCTTGCAACGCGCACGCCTCTCAACTTGATTCGCTGTGTAGTGCTGGTGCAGTGAGTGTCGCATAGTCTGCACACAGGCGACTTGCGCGGCCTTTTGGTGCACAACGGCATCAACATATCACACATCTGCATCCTCCGGACACTTCTTCCGCGGATTCCTCTTCCATGGGGTCCCTGCAGAGATACATGTTGTGAGACATCGACTCCCACAATTCTGACATCCCCACACACAATATGGCGATACTCTGCTCAACATTATGGTTTCTCCTGGCCCTGCATTCCCCATTGCAGGGCAAGATTGGGTTGCAACAACAAGCAAATGCAAAACAAAGCATGTTTTATGAGTTGCACACAGAAGCTTTGAAGCATGCTCTATGTACAAACGGCCCTTAAATTCCTACCCAGACGCTAATCAGAGCATGAAGACACACGCAGCCCATGCGCATCTGCTACTGCACACAACAGTGGTCAACTCAAGGCGTATCGCACGCAGCGAGCTTGCTAAATTGCTAGCAAGCTCGCGAGAGTTTTACCCATTGTCGACAGCAATGTACCCTGTCCTGCTGCTGCAAAAGATGGAAACATTGCAGGCTGATGCGACCGCAGAACCACGCAGTGCCATCAGCCTACTGATGAACTTAACATCCGCATGCAACTACTTCCGTTACCATTTATGGACCCTCTGCTCACGACTTGCAGTTTCCCGAAGCTCAAGATCAAAATCAAGGCCAAGACATGCTCGACTTGTTTAATGACACAAGCAGATTGCTTATGTCCACCATGGCTGGCCTAGGGGCAGCGACACACTTGATTCTGCAGAGACGGACGGATTGCAAGAGTCGACACTGCAGCAACAGCAGTCAAAGAGGACCATTCCAACATCACCACTTACGGTGGTTCAAACTCCCGCACTTGCGCGAGGTCCTTTCCGTGCATGTCCTGCCAGGACACGCTGCGTCGGTTGGGACTCTTGGGGCTGGCGGGTGCAACGCGGCCGTTAGGCTCTTCTCCATCCTCTGCTGCTGCTACAGCTTGATCCGCGTCCTTGCGCGGCGTACCAGGCTGCCTCTTCTTCTGGTCCCAGGTCGCGATGGACCTTGGCGATGACGGCTTCTCGCCAATAACTGACACTAACTTGCTGAGATCATGGTTGTGGGTATTGTTGGCCGTCTCCTCGGCCATCTAGGCCCATTTACCTGCGGAGGCGCCCCCAGTGCTCCCCGCCCCCAGTGCGAGAAAAGATCAGACCCCCCACATCAAGCAAGGGTGGACCAAGAGCACTATACTCGACCTATCTGTCCCCTCCTTCAACCCTTACACCGTCCTTGAACCGCCCAGACCGGTCCACCTCCGCCGCCGCCCTCCCGGCGGCATGTCTCCAGCAACCCAACCCAGAATCCGTGAACACAGTGATCTTACGTGTAGATCTTCGGTCACTACATGGCCCTCCTCCAGCACGGCCGCCGCCGCCGCCGCCGCCCACCCGGTCTAAAAGCAGATGCGCTAGGGTAGGGTTTGCCGGACTACAAACGGGATAGTCAAATGGTAACACCGTCGCCGTCATTGGAATTATAACATCAGGCTGACCTCTGAATTCTTGCTGTCCACAACCTCGAACTGACCTCAAACGGCTGTTTAACACGGCTGTTAAACAGCCGTTTGCGGCGAAGGCTCCGAGAGAACGATTTGCTCCTTTTCACTCCACCAAACCGATATCCTGCTGTGTGAGCTGATTGCAATGGTGAGTTAAGGATATCTGCGTGATGGCATAGGAAGCCAGCAGCAGCAGTGGTAGTTGGTGGTGGAGACAGCGTGGCGGAGCACCAGCACGAGGAGGAGGAGGTGGAGGTGGCTGGACTGGGCTGGAGGTTTTCATGCCATTATGATGTGATGGGCGTCTTGTCGAAGCTTCAAGTTTGAAAGCATCAACGTTGTCTGGGTTCAACGGCACGGCTGCAGCGCTGCCTGTCACTTGAGCTTTTGTGGCATGCTGGCCGCTTCAGTTTGAGCGGCGTTACGGCATGGAGGCCAGCTGGGTGTCCAGCGACAGTTGTGCATGAACCATTGACTCGGTGTGAAATGTGGTTCGGCTGCACGTAAGCTTGAACTGTTATTAGCTTACTGCTGCTCCCCGCAGCTGGGGAGCGGTCGTTGAGGCATGGCCGGCAGCGGCGGCGGTCGGCTCCGTGCTGCTGTCAGCTGGCTGCTGGTTTCTCTGCTTGTTGCGTTGCCAGCTGTAGCTCGAGCGCGCGTCACTCACAGTCGCATTCGCCGGGATGACAGGGCGATCATCCTGTTCGACAGGTGCGTTCAATGTGTGTGTCCTTGCGCAACATTCATGCTTGATGTTGCTTATTTGCCAACCCACTCAGTCAACGTCTCTGGGAGATGTTAGTCGTTCTTCGTCAGGCTATAGCGCATGCATGCTAGCATGCTTTACCAACCAGCAGGCATGCATTGGCTGCTGTTGTTGTTGTGCTGCATTGCTTCTTCTCAGTTTATCATTGGAAATGCATGCTGTATCGCTTGCCGTTGACAGCTCCTTGTCTTTGTTTCCTTGCCAGTTTTTGTTTCTTGCCTTCGGGAGGTGTCATCGACATTTCCATACCGTATCACGAGCTGCTCTTGCCTACACCGCAACCGGCGGTGATCGACAAGAGCCGGCTGGGGTTTTTCCTGGCAGATCCAGAGGAAGAAGCGCAGCTGGACCTGGCGTTGCACAATCATGTTTGCGTTCTCAAAGACCGCCATGTGCACCTGCTCTTCACATGGGAAGATGTGAGTGATACTCGCGATTTTGCATAACTGCTCCACGTGCTAGTTTTGTGCTAGTGGCAATGTCATTATTGTGTTCAACACGCAAAGTTGCGTGCTTTTGCAACAACTCATGTTGATCTGGTGGTTGTGTAGATTGATGCGGTACAAAGGAATGAAACGTTTCGGTTCTACAAGCAATTGACAACTGGTGGCGATCTGCGGTTGTTTTGGGCTAACTGCCAAGGCAACTACTACGCCAGCTTTGATGTCATAACACGATTGTACAACACAAACAGCCAGGAAGTGAAGGATTTCCTGCCTGCTGGCGAGAGCGTGTTGCCTCTGCTTTACTTCCTTTGCTTTGGCACATACGTGTTGCTGGCGTTCATTTGGATACGGTTTCTAGTCGTCAAGCGAAGCGATGGCACTCACAAGATACACGTGCTCATGGCGGTGTTGGTTGTGCTCCGAGCGTTGACCGCTGTATCCCAGGTGAGCAGCGATGCTGCATGCGTGCAAGTGTTGTTGCAGTTTTGGTTGGGTTTGGCAGTAGCATTAATGATTGATGCCTTATGTTCGTTGTTGCTCATAACTGTCTGTGGTGTGCAGGCTGGCATGTATCAATGGGTTAAAACAACAGGCAATGCATCCGGTTGGAACATTGCATTCTACATATTCTCTTTCTTCCGTGGTGTCATGCTGTTTGTTGTCATTGTGCTCGTGGGCACTGGATGGTCCTTCTTAAAGCCCTATCTCCAAAGCAGAGAGAAGCGAGTGCTAGTGTTTGTCATCCCCCTGCAGGTATGACATTCAGTTGGCATGCAGTGTATGCATGTTGCTCATGCATGTGTCTCACTGTACCCAGATGCATTACTGTCAATATTACTTGCAGTGTTGATGTTTGGTCTTCATGGTCTGCAGGTGTTTGCCAATGTTGCAGTGGTAGTTCTAGACGAGACCAACATGAGCTCCAAGGCATGGTTTACGTGGCGAGACCTGTTTCACTTAGTCGACATCATCTGCTGCTGCGCGATCCTCTTCCCCATAGTCTGGTCAATCAAGCATCTGCGAGAAGCGGCCGAGGCCGACGGCAAGGCGGCCACAAACCTGCAGAAGCTAGTGCTGTTTAGGCAGTTTTACGTGGTGGCCGTGGGCTACATCTACTCCACGAGGATAGTGGTGTACCTGCTGGAGAGTACCACCCCTTGCGAGCTCGCATGGTTCAGCATGTTTGCCTCGGAGGCCGTCACCATGGCGTTCTATCTTTTTGTGGGTTTCAAGTTCAGGCCCGCCAGCGACAATCCTTACTTTCACGCGGAAGAAGAGCACCAACCGTTGGTTCATGCAGAGGAGCTCTGATTGATGAAGTAGCAACACAATCTCGGCTCAGAGCATACTGTTTCGACGGCTGCAGCTGCCTGCAAGACAGCTTGTCCCGTCATGCCTCGTAGGATCTGGCCAGGTTATTGGTATTGATAACCGGGTGCATGGCTTACGCTCGGGCTGGAGCAGGCGTAACACCGTATTTTGGCGCATCAATGGGCATCAGTGCCGGAGGATCGGCCACTTGAAAGTCCATCATGCTCTGTGTCCCAGGTAATACTGGTGATGTAGCGCGCAGCCACCAGTTGAGTCAATCTGACTCGTGAGTGCTAGTTGGCAATCAAGGCACACCAGCTTGGACACCCCTCCAGAAGTGGGCCACATGCGCAGCGCTCCCTTGCACTAGATGTTTTGTTTAGCATTTGGCTATTTGTTCTGCGCTTGAATTGGTTGTTTCAGTGTAAACAATTGTCAGCTATGTTTTTCTGTGCACATGCGTTGGTGTTGTCTGTATGACTTCTGCTGTACAACCTGAATGCGATCATACTGATCTTGCCATGGCTGCATTTGCCACCTGCATCCGCTTTTCCTGACTGCCACAGACACGCAAGCTCCGGTACTGGCATTGTTACGAGTAGAGCATTATGAATTGACATTGTGATACTACTCATTGTTGACTTGGATGTTTAATTGCATCATGCGACAAAGTAGCACAGCCTGCAAGCTGCATTTATCTAATGGGCTGTGCCATGCATGGTCCATTGCTTGTTTCCAACTCGACTGCAACACTTGAACGGGTTGATCTCGCTGTCACAGGCAACCTATGCCTACCCACGTCTCCAGTCGGCATCGGGTTGGGAGCAGGTGCGTGGCTGCTGGCGCTGCCGTTGTATCCTGCGTTGCGCTTGTCCAGCCCTGTCTTTTGTACGGCGGTGCGCTTGTTGCTGGGCCTACCTCACCCTATGCTAGCTCATGTACGGCACTGCGCCTGTGGTACGGCCTTGTCGGATGGACGAGGCATACACCTGTTGCGTTGCTCTGCTGATCCTCAACGCCTTGTCACGCACGACAACGCCCTGCGTGATGAGGTGTATCATGTTTTACGGGAGGCGGGGTACTCGGTCAGCAGGGAGCGCTCCAATTTCATGCCGATCCAGCCCTGAGAGGTGCAGGGACGCCAATTGGACCTGGTGGCATCGGAGCCAGGACCATGACCGTCACCTACTGAACACCATTGTGACCACAATCAGCGCTCAGCCGGGAGGAGGAGCGCGCAGCGGAGTTGGCGAAGTGTTGGAAGTACGGCGAGCACGCGGAGACAAATTCATTCAGACAAGTTTATTCCTTTGGCAGCGGAGACGTTCGGCGCCTTGGGAGCTTCTTTCCACGAGCTGATTACTGATTGTGCGCGCCGTGTAGTCCAGCATTGGGGGTTGCATACGACACGTATGTCCGCGTTCGTGTCCATGTACCGGCAGCGGATTGCTTGTGCACTACAGCGAGCTCAGGGCGTGGCTTTGTTGGAAAGAGCGACGACGGCCGTGTGTGCAGCTCCGGGTTGGCCGCCACCGCAACCTGCTCCTATGACAACCCTGTCCGTGGCAGTGCTCTTGGCGTGAGGCCTACGCAGGTGATACACGCTAGCTCTCATGGTTGTCATGTCTCTTCGAGTTGTGGTTGTTTTGGATTTGCGTTGTTGTGTTAGCATTATGGCTTTGACGCTGGGACCTTGTGACCGTTTGACATAATAGAGCGCGCGCGAGAGAGAGAGAGACCTACCAAGGCAAGATACATCACCGGACACCGCACCTCACACCTCATCACATTTCACAAAGGAACGGTCACAACCTCAATGCACAACTGACTGTTTGATATGATGCGAGAGAGAAAGACAGAGAGAATGCACAACTGAAAGTGCTTGAGCTGAAACCCATCACTGTACAACCAGGTGTGGGACTTTTAGTTCCATGCCTTAATATATGTACATGCACTTGTGAAGTGGCTTGTATCTGCACGATTGCTGGCACAGGGATATTTCGGGTATGTACACTTAGCCTACAATACATGTGGGATTAATGGCTCACTGGTGTTCTACTTGCAACGCCATGTACCTACCTGACAAGTTACTCCTCATAGCAGCGGGCACCTCACCGCTAAATCTGGAAACCTGCCGTGGGCTAGATGCAACATGTTCTTCTGCTGCCAGCCGAGCAGGAGCTGCAGTTGTTCCACCACTTGGCCAGATTCTTGACATGGGCAGCGGGGTGAGTGGCACTTCTTCATCCGTGATTACCCTGCCGCTATTGGTGCGACTATGGCAAGCACGCAATGCAGTGGCCGCGTCCGCACTCTGTGCGGGACTCGCAACAACACGTCGCGGGCTGAAGGGCATTTCTTCATCCGGTATCACCCTGTCGCTGTTGGTGCGATTGTGGCGCACGAGCGGGGCTGTTGCTGCGTCCATAGTTTGCGCGGGACTCGCACTCGCTCCGGCGCGCGACACTGTCGCACCAGCGAGCTCACCAGGATTGCTGCCTTCATCGCTGTCCAGGTTGGCCCACAGGCAGCAGATGGAGGCTTGGATGTACAGCACGAGAATGTACCAAAAGGCTGCTGTGACCCAATCACGCTGCCACTGGTCGCCGTAGAAGTCGAGCACGTGGTAGTACATCGAGTACGCTGACCAGACAAGGGACGCAAAGAAGGCGGATACCAACACGACGGAAAAGTGCTCGTAGCGCGCCAGCTCTCCAAACTTGCGCTCCTGTTGAGATACAATTAGCTATCCACAAGCAGCGGCTGACAATGGTTGGGACACGTACGCAATAACAGGCGCTCACCATGCGCAGGCGAAGAAGTGTTCTCCGCAGAGCAGATGCTGTCAACGAGAGGAAAATCACGTCCAACAACACCACGGGGAACACCCAATAGACGCCTAGCAGAGACAGGCTGTCATCGAGCGCCACCAAGTCCGACATGAAGGCCTCAGCCAAGAAGTAAATGGTCGCCAGTGTGGCGATCTGTGCAGGTAATTTGTCAATGCAACTGCTGACACGCGGCGCAGCCAGAATAATTCTTCTGCAAGGCCATGCGTACACGTACCGGTCCAGGTAGGTTTTCCGGAACTGGGGCGATGCATGTGGGCCAGCCCAATGCCAATGCAACCAGCAGGACGTGCTGCAGGGCCTTGCGAGCAGACGAGATAATCTCTGCAGTAAGTGCGACAATGGAAGGCAAGTCGCCCTTCTTGTTGTAGACGGTGTATGTGCAACACCACAGCGTTATCTGCGCATCAACGACTTGAGACCTTCATCACTGCAAGCAGGGGACACACTCGCACACCCACAAACACATCCTAATCAACTGATCTGCACCTCAACCAGCGTGAGCAGCAGTATAGCTCCGACGCAGCTGCGCAACATCCGCCCCTGACGCCATCTTACAATGCTCGTCACAAACCATGCTATGCAGAGGGCACCATACCTGCAGCCACCAAGCATTCTTAGGTGAGTAAACTTCCGTGTCATCCTGCAATTCAATGCATTTGCTCACGATACAACCAGCAGCCTTGTTTCAAACTTACAGTGCAGCCATTATTTTGAAAAATGGTAATATGGGTATCAGCATGCCGGGCAGAAAGCCTGAAGGGTTCTTCCAAACAGTAGAGCCCTCGAGCCTGACATCACCAGAGCAAGAAACAAACCACAAGTAGTACATGCCCGTCTCCGTAATAAACACCGATTGCTCATTATTGACATCTGCGCCGTCTGCGCAGGTGCGTGAAGTCAACGACAGGCTGGGCACGCGACTGCCTCACCCAAGTCCATAACTTCACACGAGCTTACCGCTGGCTGTCACTTGGAACTCCAGCACTCTTGGCCAATCAGCATGACTAGAACCGTTGCGCGGCTTCCAGATGAGCGACCCAGGAGTGCAACCCAACACCTGTCAACATAAATGCAAGTTTGCAGCCTGTCAAAACAGTATCCTATGCACAATTCACGGACTGTTCAGTACCTGGCTGAGCCCCCAGTTGCAGCATACACTTCGCATTGACATAAACCCCTTTTCGTTCTCATCTTGGTAACCGATCAAGTCGTAGTCTTTTGCCTCAAACAAAACAGCTTGCACTGTGGATCCAACAGAGGCAGCTATGTCCTCGGACAGCCCAGGTTCAAACTGTATGTCCTTGAATCTAATATTGACAACAACATTTAATGAGCATGATGGACAGCATGCGCAGCCAGATATCGCTGCCACTACCTTCACCTTATATATGATCTGCCGTTGTTCACTGCAGCATATGTCCACCACTGCCAACCCGGACCAGGTTCATCGACTCGTGACGCAAACACTCCTTCCCGCCCACCCATAAACATCCACGCATCCACAACCTGGACACCCGAGCACAGCGTGTGAAAGCTGCAACAAGCAGCAAGCCAATCCGCGTGCGGCAACTACAGCCGTCTGCTCTGTGATGACGGCCACTCACTGCTAACAAGCACTGTGACCAGGCTCAAAGCTACTGTTGGTAATGCGCAACGTGTGTTGACAAACAATGCACTATAAAAAGTGAGAATTACGCATGGCTGCTCCAGTTGCCCCTGGGAGAAGTTACTCACATGATCGAACGTTCCGCTGTACGAGTGCACCGCAGCCGCCGCAAGGCCCAGCCCCGACAGGAGAATCAAACCGCAGAGAACAAGCGGCAATGCGAGACTGGCTGGCCACACCATGTCCACCCCGCCCATGGCAGAGCATACACAACGCCTTCAACCCACCCGCAGACCACCACCAGCCGGCTGCTAGCACGTCACGTAATCACCACGGACTGCATGACTAAGCCCGTGAAGGGCGGCCCCACTGACGGCGGAGCGGCACAGAAGAAAGCATGCAAGCTAGGTCACACCACTCGGTCTAAGCCAGCATATTGTAATTGCTATCGCTCCCCTCGTGCTTCTCCTCCTTCTCCTCCTCCTCGTCCTCGTCCTCCTCCGCCGCGGCTGAGAGAATACTGGAATCGTCAAAGCGGAACAGAAATTTTACCCTGGCAGATGTTTCTTGTGCGTAGCGCACAAGGATTGCTCGTTTCTTGTGCGGTGGGCGAGTTAGGGTTTACTGCCCGCTAGTGCGCTGTTCAATGACGCGCAGCGCGAACGGATAGGGAACGCCGCACCCGGGCAGACATTAGGGTTTGGAGTCAGGAGACCGCCGCCACCACCCAGTGAGCCCTCTTTCAAAGCCGCGCGGGCTCCTGCCGCCGACGCCGCCGCCGCAGCGTCGCCGGCGACAGCCTGGTGGCAGGCAGCAATGAAGGTGGGTGGGTGATGGTGCTGCGAGATTGTGATTTGCGGGTTGTTGGTTGTGGTATGCGGCTGTAATAGTCGAGGTTGCTGGGTCGCTGTCGGTTTGGGCCGGCGTTGTGCAAATGCTGCTTGTCGTCGTTGTCGTCGGCGTTCTCTTGAGGCGGCGTTGTGTTGGTGTTGTTCGGATCTCATGGTATCTTTGCTTCACAGCTCAACATCGCCAACCCCACGACGGGGTGCCAGAAGAAGGTGGAGATTGACGATGATCAGAAGCTGTAAGTTGCTTTGTGTTGATTTCGCTTGTGCAACGCATGCTGCGGCATCTGCAGCAGTGTCCATCGTTATCGGCAGCAGCGCTTGCAAACCTTTGTGCAGTAGCATCAGGGCACTTGAATATTTGTTTGGTGGACCTTGCATGTGCATTTTGAGCATATTAGCTCGTCCGGGAGGTTTACAGTCGCTACCCATCGTTGTTGAGCAGCGGGATGCGCGCTACTCTATATACGCACTGTTTTACGGACGATTATATTGTTATATTGTTCGTGAAGCGTTTGGTAAATATGATTAGGCTTTTTTTCAGATAGGGTGCGCTTGCGCAGTGGTAGCTCAGCAGTAGTTGCGGCGACCGGTGCACCATCCCCTCTGCGCACGCCATCCGCATGCATTGTTGTTGAGGTGTTCGCCAGTGTGTTCTACAGTTACACTGAGGCTATTGTTATTGCAGGCGCGCTTTCTTCGACAAGCGTCTGGCGCAGGAGGTGCCCGGTGACACCCTCGGAGATGTAAGTATATAGGGCACATGCCGGGTGGTTCTTGGATTTTCAAGCTTTACTGATGGTGCTCTGTGCAATGGATTTTGGCAGGAGTTCAAGGGTTATGTCTTCAAGATCATGGGTGGTCAGGACAAGCAGGGTTTCCCCATGAAGCAGGGTGTCCTGGTGCCAGGTCGCGTGCGGCTTCTCATGCATCGCGGTAGGTCTAAGCGAAGTTTGTATGAAAAAGTTTCCACGAACTCGCTTCTATGCGGAGCTCACAGTTGGTTGTGTTGGTGGTTGTAATCGACGGACGTCTGCTGCAGGTGTTCCTTGCTTCCGTGGTTACGGTCGCCGCGATGGTGAAAGGAGGAGAAAGTCGGTTCGCGGTTGCATTGTTAGCCCAGACTTGGCTGTTCTTAACCTGGTCATTGTGAAGGAGGGTGAGTTGCGCAACTCCATTGGCGATGCAACTTTCTTTATACATCGAGAGAATTCGTATGCTTATGTTTCCCCACATCGTCGCAGGTGAGAACCCCCTTCCTGGCCTGACTGATCGCGAGGTTCCGCGCATGCGTGGCCCGAAGAGGGCCAGCAAGATCCGTAAGCTGTTCAACCTGAGCAAGGAGGACAATGTGTGCAAGTATGTCAACACATACAGGCGCACCTTTGAGTCAAAAGCGGGTAAGCTGAGTGTTTGCTCTCCGCTTGGGCTTGTGTCCCTGGTCGAGCTGCATCATGACAACTCAGTTGCTCAGCATCGAGTGTGCAATGCAGGCAAGAAGCACAGCAAGGCCCCCAAGGTGCAGAGGCTGGTGACGCCGCTGACCCTGCAGCGCAAGCGCAGACGCATTGCTCTCAAGAAGCACCGTGTGGTGAAGTCCAAGGCGGCGGCGGCCGATTATGCCAAGCTGCTGCAGCAGCGGTTGAAGGAGGCGTCCGAGCGCCGCTCTGAGTCTCTGGCCAAGAGGCGCCGGCTCTCTCAGGCAGGCTCGGCCAAGTCACAGTGATTTCTCATTGATTTGTAGCCATCGCATACATGCTGTGACAATCATTAACGACGCAATGTTGATGAACACTGCCATGTGTGGTAGCAGTATTCATTGTGACCTGGATGTTATCAGCATTGTGCTTATTTTTCGTTGCAGTCATGGCACTTGTCAGCAATCATTCAAGGAGAAAGACTCTTGCGCATACTCACAACAACAAAGGTGGTCTGCACCCAGGAATGGTTGAATGGAATTGCATTCTGTTCCATCTGATTGTTGGACATGATGTGCATGTGTGCGGGGTGGTCCATCACGCAATGTGTACGCGGTGCTGCGCCATAACTTGTGACGCAAGGCATGATGTGTGCGTGTACCATGTTCTTTGTTTTCCGTGCTGTTGGATGGGCTGTGCGAATCACAACACAACACAGCCAAACGCTGCTAGCTGTAATGTGGTTCTTCTGTGTGAGCCGGTTGCTGGGTTTGTGCTTGAGCTGCAAAGTTGCACCTCTCTCGTTTGGTGGATATGGAAAGCTTGATGGATGGGCTGTATTAACAGTTACACTACCATACAGCCAAGCGCTGCAAGTTTTATTTCCGTCTGTGTGAGCTGGTTGCTAGGTTTGTGCTTGAGCTGCAAAATTGCACCTCGTTTGGTGTTTATGGTAAAGCATTGGTCATTTTTCTGGTACGCAAGCCATGGTTTGTCAACTCGGGCATGGAGAAAGCAGCGTCGCAGTGCTACAGAATGTCACGCTATGTTATATTGTACATAGGGAATAGCATTGAATGGCCATGTATCACAGCACAAAACAGAGCACAACAAGCAGCAGGTAGCACATGCCACAAGGCACTCTTACAATAGCTGCTGCCTCACAATTGTGGGTTTATTACCACAGTAACTATGGGGCTGGTTGACTATGTGCGAATGCAATTGGACTTAGTCAACAGCAAGCAGGAGAGATGGGGCTAGCAGCGCCTTGCAGCTACCGGAGCAGCGCATGCACAGATTAATATTTGGTTACAAGGTCACGGGTAGGTCGTGGTGGTGGCCAACCAGGAGCTGCACACACGGCCGTGGTCCCTCTGCAAGAGAGCTACGCCCTGAGCCCCCTGCAGTGCACAATCAACTCATTGCTTGTTCATGGACACGACAACGTTTTAGTACTGCCATACGGTTCGTATGCAATCCCCTGTGATAGACCATAGCGCGCGCGCAATCGGTGAGGAGCTCGTGGAAGGTGGTCCCCCGGAGATCAAACGTCTTTAAAGTCACAGTGGCGAGCTTGTCTCCTAGCGCGTGGTCACCATAACTTCCAACACTTGTCCGCCTCTGCTGCACATGCTCTTCGATGCTGAGCAAAGTAGCTGCATGTGGTGACGGTAGTGTTCAGCAGGCATCGGTCATGTTTTGGCTCCGCCACTAGATCAAACCTACGTCTCAGCAACTCGCCGTGCAGAATCGGCATGAGATTAAAGCACTTTCGGCTGATCAAGTACCCCGCCTCTCGCAGGACGTAATAACCCTTGTCACGCAGCGCCGCGTGTAGCGTGGCGCTGAGGACCAGATGAACACCGCGACAGTTGTGTGCCCCGTCCATCCGGCAAGTTGATGGGTATTACGACATGCCACCATGGCACTGCATTGCACTTCTTGGTAATATTATGTACTGCTTAGGACTCATTGCACGCCGTCCGAGGTGGCTTTGAACTACGAAATGACCGCATGTACTTATAGCAAAACTTTTACATGGACACCGTTGATACAAGCGTACAACACTGATGTCCGTACTCACAATCAGTGTGAACAAGCCGGTGCCGAAATCACAAGGTAGCGATCGCACTGTATCATCACAGCAACAGCGCATCCACATTAACAGCAAGCATGGACACTCACGCCAAACCCGTTCCGATCAAGGCTTCATCTACGGCCGGCGGAAACACCTCCATAACGTCCCCTTCCAGCCTCAGTGCCACCTCCGGGAACCCATCATGTTCCGTCTGCCCCTTGTTCACAATGATGTATTCTGCGCCCGCCTCCGCACCCTCCAGCGCCAGACTGGCAGCCGGCTCCACCGACAGCGTCGTCCCGAGCGCGATGATCAGATCCGCCGTCACGCAGGCCTCCTGCAGGGAGCAAAGCATGACGAGTCAATCTCATCATGTGTATACAACATGGAAAGATTACATTGCATGGTTGCCTCCACTTACGCGTGTGCGTAATAGGTTGATGTCTCGCAGCGGCTGGCCAAAGCTGATGCTGGCGAGCTTTAGCGGGCCCTCGCATGATGTGCATGTTGGCGGCGTGGGGTTCTGCGCATGAACAAGCTCAACTTCGATATGGTGTTGAAGTTGAAGCCGACAAGGAACAACACCCAAGTTGAGGCATACACAGCCAGCAGAGAACCTGGCGGAACCGCTGGAACAATGGAGCTGACAGGCCCCCTAGACCGCATCGCTGCCAGAACACAATCACAACAAGTAGAGGTGGTTGTCATAGAGGACTGGTTTGATAACATTATGGCGACAAAGCAGCAATCAAAAGCCTTGAGAGCGCACAGTCCACGCATGCACAACTGTGCCGAGAGTGGGATGCGGCGACAAGATGACCTGCCCAACAAACGACAACATGCGCGGTCACACCTGGCACTCGACTCGCCGCCCCGTGCCGTGAAGCTCAGCTAACCGCGTGGTGTCCACCGCGGCGTGGAGCCCGTCCACGTTCTGCGTGGCGCACAGGTGCAGCTTCCCCGCAAGCTCCAGCTTCCGCACAGCCTGCAGAGTACCAACACCCAACATAAACGAGCATTGCCCCCTCACTCTCCTCTGATGATGAAAGCACAGTCCGTTTCGTGCTTACGTGGTGGACAGCGTTGGGCTGCGCACTCCGGCCGAATGCGAACCAGTCTTCCGTCTTTTGCTGCCAGTATCGCCGCTTCGCATCCTCGCTGGACATGAACTCGTTGTACCAAACTGGTTGCCTCGTCTCCCACACACCCTGTGGACCCCTGCAGGATACACACATACAGCTCCACTATACGCGCTGGTTGCAATCACATCATGCTGAGGAACTTAACCAGCTGCACGCACCCACGTTTGCATGCATACGTACGGGAGCATGCACGTGAGCAATCATGGACACAGACACCTGCGCACACACGCACACAGACGCTCGCACATACTTGACCCTGCACACTCGCATGTGCATGCACTCAAAGGCGCACCCGCACACGCAGACGGCCACGCGCAAGCGTGTGTGGGTGTTCGTGCATGTGCAAGCGTGGGTGGGTGTGGGTGCGACCACGCCCCCACCCCCACCCACCTGTAGTCCGGGATGCCGCTTGCTGTGGACACTCCCGCCCCCGTGAACACGACGATCCTTTTTGCGCGCGACAGTCGCGGCGCAAGCTGATCCACCAGCTCCTTCGCACCGACGACCGCGGCCCTCTCTACTGCGGCCGCCGCGGCCGCCATCGCTGATAGAGCGGGCCAAGGCAGGGAGTGGTGTGATGTGCAAAGGTTGAGGTAGAGTGGCTGGTTCCTGCAGTGGTCCGCAATCTGCATGACGGTCAAGGTGAGTGCAAACGGTAAGTGCAGTAATCAGGCATCATGAAGTCATGGCACTGCTGCAATGTTGCGGTGGTAAAATGTTGCAAGGGCTGTGCAGATGCTCGTGTGCCGCCCGCCTTGGTTTCAATGGATAGTGATTGCGTGTGATCAACAGGAAGCCTTCCATGCAAAGCTTGGCTGCAATGCTTGGCGCTATATGCAGCATTGTAAGCGGAAGCGCACCAGATAACAAACAATGTGTCGCAATGACACTACGCAGATGATGGATGTGAGACAAGCAAGAGTAATGTGGTAATCGCATGCATGCCGACCGCGCCACCATTGCGGGGGGGTGTGTTGTTCCTTCATTGTTTCAAGCATGTGGTAAGCAAGCCTGCTGCTCAGACTAAGCCTGTGCCGCATGCCGCACCCTGAACCAATACTGACATACCCTCACCAAGCACAGTCGCAACTCGGCAGGGGAGAAGGGAAGGTAAATAACGCTGCACCTATTGCTTACCTTCCGCACTGTGCGTGCTAACCCCGCCGCCGCCGCCGCCTGCTGCTGCCACCTTGACGACCACTGTAGCTTCCGGAAAGTAGACACCAAGCTTCCGGCAGAACTATCAGAAAAACTCCGTGGCTAAATGATGGGAAGTTGTTGCATCCTGCGGAAGGGAAAAAATGGCCTTCAGCCTGCTGCAGGTTGGCCTGGTGTGGAGGTTGACAAGCGGCGGGCGGCGACGGGCGGCGGTCCCGAGGGGGACTCCGCCGCTGCGGGCGGCAGCGCAGACGAGAGGGGTTGGCTCAGGAGCGTCTGGAGCGGCTTTGGTGTCCTGTGGGTTGTGCAGAGAGGGCTGGAGAAACGGCTGCCAGCGGGAGCCGGTGAGCAAAGCAGTTGTCTGATTTTGCTCAGACACAACCTAAGCAGTTGAGGTGCTTGTGCTAATCATAGCAATACGCTTTGTTGGGCTTCGTGGTTGCTCAAGGTCACACGGCTGCATTCTTTATGCGGACATGACTGTTAGCGTAGTTGTGGACACTTCTGGCTGCCAACGGACACATTATGCAGTTGCGTAGGCAGTGCGGTAGTAGCTTGTGGGCATATCAAAAGCCTAGTGCACGTCCTGCTATTTCACACTGACACAAGTCTGCACACCTTACTTGTTGAAACGCTGCTGGTGCAATTCTCTGGCGGGGCTGCCGCTTGTGCAAGTGTGCAAGCCGCAGCAGCACGTTGTGTGACTCTACAGCCGTACGTGACCGTAATTCGGGATACCATGCTCACCTTACAGTTGGTAGACTGCTCGTGCTGGTGGCTAGTATTTTGCCAGCACCAATTCGCAGCACACCTGCGCAAGACAGTCGAAGTCGTCAAGGGAAAGGCGGCTGATGCTTAATCTCTGCCGTATTCTGCGAAGCCGGGACACGCAAATCACAACACAACAACAGCTTAACACGACAGCCATTGCCAGCTGGCAATGGCTGTCGTGCAAGTAAAGCTGTTGTTGTGTTGTGACTGCTTGCTTGTTGGCACAACAGCTGCTTCACCTGCAAGACAGCCCTTGCCAGCTGGCAATGGCTTTCTTGCTGGTTCTCAGTAAAGCTGCAGGCGTTGTCGGCATGTTGTGTGCTTAACAATATACTGTCCCAACTGAATGCAGGAGAGGGATGAATGCTGCCAGCGCAGGCTTTATGAGTAGCTTGTCGAACGCTCGCCACAGCAGCGGCGCGTCCTCTTTGCATGATACAACGCCCACGCAAACACACAAGCACGTGGAAGATCTGGTAGAACCAGAGGAAGAGCAGGAGCAGCTGGAGGAAGCGGAAGAGGAGAAGGAGGAGGAGGAAGAAGAGCAACTGCCCGTCAGGCGATCCTCCAGATCTACTGGCGCGACTCCTAGTGGTACTCCAGCGAAGGGGGATCACAGCTCCCCCGCGGTTGCTTCCAGCAAGCGGACGCCAAGATCAAGGTTTCGCCAGTTCTGGCATGCAGCTGAAGACTTTCCAAAGGATGTTGGGCAAGCACTCTCCGCAGGGTTGGACCATGCTAGGTAATCAGTCAGGATGTTGCTACGGCGTCATACACCTTGCTCAATCTAATAGTCACTTGGGGCAGCATTTTAAGCCTCATTTCATCATAACGGCTCATCAGCTGAAGCTGTCAACAGGTTGCATCCGAAGTTTCTACACACCAACGCGACAAGGTATTGCTATGTCACTTACTTAGCTTTATACCCAACTGCACAGTGTGTAGGTATACCATCTGATGTCGAGCTGACTGCTTCCTTGCAGCCATAAGTGGGCGCTTGGAGCGTTTGCAGAATTGCTGGACAATGCCATTGACGAAGGTCTTATGCTGCGTCATCATGCCACCATGTTAACTCTCATGCTGACAGCATTGACCTGTGCAGTTCCTCGTGGCGCAACATATGTGAGTGTGGATGTTCAAAAGCAACCGGGCAACTCACGCCAGATGCTGGTGTTTGAGGATGATGGTTTCGGCATGACCCCAGAGAGCCTCCGAAGCTGTATGAGTTTTGGGTATGCACCTCCACTTTCCTGCGCACACTGGCCTGTGTACATTTCACATCAGTCTGTCACATCTATTGCATATGACACTGGTTGTTGCTGTTCCTGCACTCTCCTATGTTATCTTTCATTGCAGTTAATCGCCCATTGACGCCGTTGCGCTCAGGTATTCGAAGAAGCTTCAGGGCAAGTTCATTGGCCAGTACGGCAACGGCTTCAAGACTGGCACTATCCGGCTTGGTGCAGACGCATTGGTTTTTACGCGATGTGAAAGCGATGGTCAAGTAACGGAGAGCTGTGGGCTTCTGTCGTACACGTTTCTGCGAGAAACAGGACAAGATGATGTAGTACGTGTTTAGCACAGCAAAGTTCCCCCCCTAGCCATACGCTACTTGACCATGAGCTTACAGTTGACTGATGTGCTTAGGTGGTTCCGATAGTTGATTGGGTGGGTGAGGGTGTGACCAACGACTTGCAGCCAATGTTACGCGGTGGTCATCGCACAGAGTGGGATGACAAGTTGGAGACTATCATGCAATGGTCCCCATTCAAAGAGCAGGCTGCATTCTTTGCACAAGTACAGTGTTGAGCGCTTTATGCTTGACTCTGTTTGTGGCCATGAACGACTGTTTCTTGGTGTCTTTGTTGAGGTCAGTACATGGTATCGTGCTGAGTTGTGCTTAGTTGCAGTTTGAGCGCATACGTGAGGTTGGACATGGCACCACGATCCTAGTGTACAATCTGTGGGAGACAGAAGAGGGCGACCTTGAGCTGGACCTCACCACAGATGTAAAGGTAAGGGAGAGCCAATTGCAGTAGCGTGATGACAAGGACTGTGGCACACCTGTCGTGCAAGTTTCTGGTGCTATGCTGCTTACATGGTTGCACGGGAGTGAATTTGGATGTTCGTACAGGACATTCGCAGCAGGGTTGCAAAGGCAGAGGTGACTGAGCAGAAACAAGGCAACTCCAGAGTCCTGCAGGACGACCCCTATGATCGTTGGAAGTTTTCGCTCAAAGTATGTCGGGCTCTTGCCAGCATGGTGTCACAGAGAAACCATGGTTGTGTGGTCGGGAGTTGTGTTGTAATTGTCAGCGTCACAGGCGTATGCTGGTATACTGTATCTCAGAAGGCCGAATAACTTCAAGATCTATCTACGAGGACATGAGGTTCCGCATACGCCCATCCAGGAGCAGATCAAGTGCGTATTCTAAATATAAGTAAAAACACTCACCAAATGCCGTTGATGTTTTGGTGTTCTGCAGGCACATTGGCGTGGCCAAGTATAGCCCTCGTGGGCACGCGCAGGATGGCCACCCCGTGAGTGCTTGTGTCTGCATTTGTTGCAGAGTGAGTCGCAACTGGCTTGCTGGCTTCAATGTGATGTTGTTTTGCAGTGTCCACCTGTTGAGATAAACATTGGGTTTTCGCCATACGCGCCTAAGACGTCCGTGATGGGCTTTTGCGTGTACAACAAGAATCGCCTAATTAAGGTGCGTGCTAGTTGACGCCGCAGGCTGTATTTTCCAAGAGTTACTGCATGTGAGTCATTTGCACATCCATTGATGTGTTGCATCTGTGTACAGCCATTCTGGAAGGTTTACTCATCTGCGAGCTCTACTGGCCGAGGCGTTGTAGGTACTCATTTGCATGCCCTTGTGCGCTTGTGCGCATGAACACCGTGGGGATGTTCACCGACTCTTCTACTGTGAAAACAGGCATTCTTGAAGCCAACTTTATTGAGCCCGCTCATGATAAACAAGACTTCGAGAAGTCATATACGCTCTCTAGGTTGGAAGTCCGTCTCAAAAAGCTTGTGACTGACTACTGGTAAAACTGCAGTCTGTAGCTGTTCCTAGTGCTGGCGGTCATGTCCCATGCGCACAATATGCAATGCCTCACAACACCCTCGTGCAGGAGAGAGAATGCTGGCAAGGTCGGTTACTGGTCTGCAAACGTTGCAGGGTACCATGCAGAGATGAGCAAACGGAAAAAAGCTGCCAAGGTCAAGGCGGAGGAGTCAGGTAGCCAAGCACTTGTTGGAGACAGAAGCAGTGCAAAGTGCACCAGTGCGGTTGTCTTGCGCGTGCTGTAGTGGTCCTGTAGTTGGGCTGCGCGTTTTGCCAGCTGTAATTCAATCCACATCGTTGCAGATGACGTTGTGGATGAAGCTGTTGATGACGAGGATGAAGCACCACCGCGCAAGGTGAAAGTAGAAGGCCGGGATGCAGCCAACAAGCGTGCAAGACCCGCCAAGCGACGCTCGCAAGCTTCAGATGTTGTCACTGACAGCGATGATGGTGAAGAATGCGAGGACGAAGGCGAGGTTGAAGTCAAGCGGTCGCCAGTGGCGTTACAGCAACAGTACGCATCACCCGCACTGGAGTGAGCCGTTGGTCTGCTGCTTTGCTTCTGCTGACTCTTGCCACATTATGTGTGGCAGGTATTCACAGCTCAGCAAGGAGAAGTCCAGCCTACAAACTAGAGTAGAAGAATTGGAAAAGCAGGTCAGCAGTCATGGCTACGTCGCCAATTGCGTTGTACAGTGGCATTCCAGCTGTTGCATGCCTGCGTCATGGCTCGCCAAGGGTGACCAACGTACAACGAGTCACACTAAACCTGCTTTCACTGACATGGCATGGCTGTGTGGCAGGTTGCTCGGTTACAACAGGAGCGCAAAGCTGCACTGCAGACCGCAAGCCAGTTTCAGCGTGCCTGCGAAGAAGCTCAGCTTGCCCATAAGGTACAGTGTGTGCTTTGTGGTGACATCTGCCTGAGCACAGTTGGCTTAGCTGCATATATAAAGCTCAGGTACTTCCACTGATTCCCTTATAGGATTACAGCTGGTGTTGCTAATTTGGTGTTGATGTGCTTGTGCGTACCGCAGCAAGTAGATGCCAAGCTGAGGAGGCTGTCGACAACTACATCAATGCTACAAACTGAGTTGGAGAGCGCTCAAAAGGCGAGCACGAACAACGAGGAGACTTCAAGGCTCAGCACAGAAAATGAAGAGCTTAAGCTGCAGCTTGAAGCTTTCAAAAAGAAGCAAGCCGACTTGATGTCCATGCTGGTCGGATGAAGCCCTCAGCGTCCATCCTGTGCCTAAAGATAACCACAATAAAATGCACTATAAATACTATCTTCCTGCGCCCCACTCCTCGGCCCTAGCCAGGTCGGGGCGGGTATAGTACCCGTTATTGTATATTGTGCCAGTTCCACTTGGCTCAGGAGTGCTGATGCATGAGGCTGAGCCACAGCAGGGTATGCTTGAGTGTACTGCGTCGCTTTTGCAACAGCTTCTAACAGGCTTGATGCATTCAGCCTGCTCATGACACTGTCAGCATGTTGAAGGCCAGTACAGTGAGCGCAAGCACATGCCACAATCTCTGCATCCTATATAATGTACATGTCATTTCCATGTGAACACAGTCAAGATGGGTGAACATGCGCACAGAATAGCTTGGCAGTACTCATAGTTTGTCCGTGCATGAAGCCCAAAGACACATAAACCATGTGATGGCATCCGCTAGTGACTCAGCACTGTGCCTTAGCACAACCTTGTGGGCAGATGGCCAGCTTGCGGTGCCAAGCAGGCCAAGACTGCCCACAAGCTGTAAACACACAGCAGCTCATCACACAACCCCACCACTCAACCAGGACTCATCAGCCTCTGGCGAAACGCCCTTTCATCCGAGATCGGCATCGGAAACTGCCAGTAGCCAGACTTGCTATCCGCGCCGCCTTCCAACGCAGCTTCATCGCACCTCGCAGCGTATCGCTGGGCCAAGGCTGGGTCCAATTTACTCATGCACTTGGCGTAATCGGCTTCCGCAGCTGATATGAACGCCGACAGCTGCACGGGCCCTTCGGCCACACCGTGGATGCGGATAAAAGCGCGGTACACGTTGAAGCAGTTGGCCTCGACGTCCTCCTCGTAGTCGTGCAGGTCGTCGGCGATCTCCACGAGCAGCTCCGACGCACTGAGGAAACGCATGTGGGTTTCATTGACGGGCGAACCGCGCAGAGCGTACAGCAGCAGGTTGAGCACGCGGTAGTCGAATGACTTCAGTCCAATCGCACGCTTGACTTTGTCTATGTCAACCTAAATATTTACATACATGAGAGAGAGAGAGAGAGAGAGAGAGAGAGAGAGAGAGAGAGAGAGANGAGAGAGAGAGAGAGAGAGAGAGAGAGAGAGAGAGAGAGAGAGAGAGAGAGAGAGAGAGAGAGAGAGAGAGAGAGAGAGAGAGAGAGAGAGAGAGAGAGAGAGAGAGAGAGAGAGAGAGAGAGAGAGAGAGAGAGAGAGAGAGAGAGAGAGAGAGAGAGAGAGAGAGAGAGAGAGAGAGAGAGAGAGAGAGAGAGAGAGAGAGAGAGAGAGAGAGAGAGAGAGAGAGAGAGAGAGAGAGAGAGAGAGAGAGAGAGAGAGAGAGAGAGAGAGAGAGAGAGAGAGAGAGAGAGAGAGAGAGAGAGAGAGAGAGAGAGAGAGAGAGAGAGAGAGAGAGAGAGAGAGAGAGAGAGAGAGAGAGAGAGAGAGAGAGAGAGAGAGAGAGAGAGAGAGAGAGAGAGAGAGAGAGAGAGAGAGAGAGAGAGAGAGAGAGAGAGAGAGAGAGAGAGAGATGAGGGATGACGTATGCAGCAATGAGGTGCTGGATGCCGCAACAACCTTCTGTCCTGCGTCCATTGCGTTGCACAGGTCAGTTTCCAGCCGCCAGTAGGAAGCGCCATCATCGAGTTCAGCAAACAACCTGGCTGCATATGGAGGTGAATGAGCAGCGTTGCACGCTGATTGCAATTGCGCTTGTTGCAACAAGCATAGGCAACACACAATGGCGAAGAGAGTCCTTTGCGCTGCAGCAGAGCTTTCAAGCCATCAAAGGGATCCAAAGCCTGACTGCCTCTTTCATGACTCTCAACATGACCCGGCTGCAGCCTGTCCTCGTTCTCTTGGTCCAACTGCATAAAGTTTAATTACGTCAAGTCACACTCTCAGTGTAGCTGAGAAGTTGCAGTGACTTGCCTGATAGATGTATGCTTCAACAAAGGACAGCATGGGGAGGTATCGGAAGACGTCGCACGGGGCATCCGCAGCCAGCTCGTGGAACATAAAGTAGGACCGCACAAAGTCTTCGAGACTGCTCTGCGATCGCTGCATCGCACGCAAACCCACTTGAAGCTGAACATCGTGGGAGGATCTTCTGTGTTTGGTTGTGCCAAGTGCCACAGTTTTGTGTGAAACCTCGCCTGCGACAATATTGTTACTGCGATGCATGCGTATTATTGTATATCATGATCAAGTGCATTGGAGGATGTTACCGGCGTTGTGTGATTGTGCTCGATGATACATCTCGGCTGGCAACTCACTGGCAACGGCTTCCGTCACCTGGACAACACATGTTGCGAATAGCAAGAGCCAAACGCGTTGAGTGAGGAAGAAACGACTTGCGTTGGTATGCTATGAAACCTAACATACCATCCAGCAGATGGACACAACAAAATAGATGCAACATGCACACCTTTGCCAGTGTTGAGCTCAACTCTTTGCTGAATGTGCACAGGTCTGCAGTGCCTTGGCACAACCCTGCCTGAAACGACACTGCATCAAGCGCAGAGAAATTCTCTATGCGTGAATTGTGTATAAGCTTGAGTGGTAAGCTTAGCACGTCCATTCTGGCACGTGCAGGTGTGCCCACATCGAGGGGTGCATCCAGATGCATCCAGAAACAGTTGCATGCGCAGCTTCAGTTGTGCTTGTGTCTATCGTTGCATGGCTGTCTAGCAACTGAATGAGGCCAGCGAAGTGTATGTAGGTGGCTGCTCTGTTATGCGCAACCGACTCATCCATTCATTCTTCCACCACGGCATGTAAGGCTTGCAATGGTGTCTGATAGGTAGTGCGCCCAGGCCTTACCACCGCAATGAGCGCAGCAGCCACCCGCCGGTCGCCATCCCCGCCGCTGCCGCCGGTAGCAGCCACGCAGCCGTGCCTCCGCAGGACGCCCATCACCCGCCACGTCACGCTCAGCTCCGCCAGCTCCTCCATCATCACCGCGGCGTCGCCGCCGCTGTGGGGGTGGCCTGAACGAGTTGCATGCAACTTGCTATCGTGTGTGACGCCTCTGTTTTGGGGGTTTGGGGATGATGGGTGATGATAACTTCTGTACAACACACAGGAAAGGCCACGATGAAGCGACAAGGCTGTCAGTTTGTGCAAGGGCACAGTGCGCTGCAACGCGCATGAGGTGTATGAGTGCATCCAACAGGGCTACACTACTGACACTCTGAAATGCATGTAGATGTGATTCTTACATGCATGCAAGGTAGGGTTATCACTGCAAGAGACCACATGCAATGTTCAACACTGCAACACGGAAGTAGCACTTGCAATAGGTTTGCAGTGTGCGCAAGTGAGCCAACACTCCACATGACATCGTGTGGATCCTTGCCTTGACAACAGACGACACTAAGAAGCATTGCTCAGTTGCTGATATGCATGTCCCAACAAGCAACAGCAACAACAGAGCGCCATCTTCCTTGCAAGCTCTCCTCCGTCTCCTTGTTGAGCCTTTCTTATGTCCTTGATTCGCACAATCATTCCACTCGCTTGCTGACCCCAATAGAAGTCCCACCCCACCCCACCCACCCTAACCCTGTATGTACAAATTCACTCACTCGCTCTCCGTGAAGTCCACTTCACACTTGCCACTATGCCACTTCACTTCCACCCACGAGGGTTCCCACAACCCCCTCCACTTGGCACTCATCACAGGCAGCCTGCATTTCCCCCCCCACTCCGCCCTCGCCACACGCTCAAGCACATCATCAACCTCACCACCATCCCCGCCATCATCCCCATCCCCATCACTGTAGCTGTTCAACATCGCGATCGCGGCGGCCCGGCTGGCGTCCGCCTCGCTACCGCGCGAGGGGTAGAGGCGGATGAGGTTGGCGTAGCGAGAGAGGATGACGGCCGCCACGGCGTTGCGGGTTTTGGGAGGAGAGGAGGTGTGGAGGTGAGATGGCGTTGGGTCGATGCCGAGAAGGGACATGCTGGACCTGAGCGTTGGGATGGGATAGGAGTTTAGTCGTGCAGAGCTTGTGCGATTTGGGAAGTGTTGAGTAACAAAGTCACAATGTGCGCATGTGCGCATGTGCATTGCTCGTTTGACCATTAGTATATAAGCTGCAAACCTACCAATGCAGTCCCAGTGATCGCGCGCGCACACATGTGCCGCCCACATGCGCACGTGCAGACACACGCACCAGCACGCACATGGGCCATACAAGCACACGCACACGTGCTTTTACCCCCCCACCCCCCCACCCCACCCCCACCCCACCCACACTCGCACCCACACCAACAACAGAAGGCATACAGCCTGCGTACCGATACAGTCCTTCTGCCAGCATTAGCGCCGGCCTTCGCGCATAATCATCCGCAATGCAGGCCAGCACGAGCCCCACGCGCGGGTGCTTGTCGCCTCCGATTGCCTCTGCTGCACTCAACCCCTCTACGCACACACACACCAACTGGTCACACTCCCACCCAACACAAACACACGACTCAAAAGCCCAACACCCACCTTGCAGCTGCTCTTCCGCCTTGTCGTGCATGCCTCGATGCGTGTACAGCTGCCCGAGGCCGACTTTGGCATCCACCGCGAGTTCTTCATTGGACAAACCGGGAGCGAGTAAGGATACATCAACTTCCTGTTCATCCTCTTTATAGCCATGAGTTGAGGCGTACTGGTACACCTGGCTGTACAGATTCTTCACCAGCGCGGGATTGACACCGTTCTCGTGGTGCTTCATTGCGATCACATGGTGCTTTTGTGCTACACAGACAGGCCGGCATGCATTGCGTGAGTGTGCTTGTCAGGAGGGAGCATTGAGGGTATGTGTTACACATCCACATACCATGCGAGCCAATACGATGGCTTGTGCTGTTTGGAGATTCACGATGCAAGCATACAGCATAGGGAAGACACTGGCGATGTTGGCTGATAGACACCTTCCAAACACTTGTGCACAAGCAACTGCACTTTTGCAAGTACACATCAGTGACAACATGAACCCACCGAGCTGTGATGTGTACTCGCTGATGTCCTGGAGCTTGTACGGTGTCCCGTCAGGTACAAGGTGGACGAGGGTTTTCCCGCTCACATGCTGCAAGGCCTGCTCACAAGTTCAGCAATCAGCTGGACTGCAGTTTCAGGCGCATGGATGTATCAACGCACCTTGCCGCCTAATCTGCTGGCAAGCACAGCGCTGGACTCTCTTGCAAAATCTGCACAGAAACAGACAAAGGTTGATTAGTAAGTTGGCGCGCGCGCACACACACAAAACAAACAGAAGAATTTACTGATAGATATTGTAAGAAGTTGTATGCAAGTGATTCAAGCCAAAGCGTACCCGAGAAGGGAGAGGGGCAGTCCCGGATGTCTTGTAGTATTGCCATCGCCGCGTCATGCTTGCCCCTGTTCAACCAGACCTGAAAGACCTGAAGCGCAAGCATACCACAACTTGCAGCTGCATCCACCAAGCACATCATCATGCACGCTTGGAACCACCATACCACCACACCATCAACTTCACCACCACACAACCACAAAGCACGCAACCAAGCAGTACTGAATCTCTCATGCAGACGGCTGAAAGTGCACACTTCTCACTCAGCAATGCGCTTGTTGTTGATGATAACCATCTCATGTTGGCATACCACTCTGCGTAGAGCGAAGCAGTGGCCAGCTGCGCCCGCACCAATGCGGGCTCGCAGGCGTCGTCCTCCACGAGAGCGCGCAGGCGCTGGAGGCCGTGGTCGAGGGCGGCCGCGGCGGCGGGTTCGGCAGCGGGACCTGTTGTTTCAAGTTGGTTGGTGGGTCAAGTACGGTGTGGGTGGAGAGCAGCTCAAGGACACACTTGGGTCAACATCCGCGGCTGTTGACCGACTTGTGCATTGTGGATGGTCACATGAAGGGCATGAAGCTCTCGCTGAAAGTGCGTGCAGTCCACAAGAGCTTGTGGACTGCAATGTCGACATCCTTTGTAAATGAAGTCAAGCTTTTCTGTTGTTTGGACGTTTCTCCTGAGACGTTGAACTGTGACATGCATGCACGCAAAGCAATGGTACGAAAACTTGACTGACCACAAGCCTTGCGGAGGGGGTGAGAGTTGCAAAAGGGAGCACACTACCCCAAAGACCAGGACCAGGACCAGGACCAGGACCAGTGCACTTGTTGGCTCTCAACTACAATAGAGTTAATAGAGTTAATTCCTGCAAGGCCAGATCGCATGCAAGACATGATAACAAAGCTTGACGCAAAAACAGTCATGCACGCAACACCTAAAGCAGCTCACACGTGTGTTGAACCTCAATTATCACACGCACAACACACTTGCTGCACACCTTGCTTGATGGCCTCCCGGGCAAATCTCACCAGCTGCCTAGACAGCTGCTCCCCCAAGGCCGCCCCTCCTCCTCCTCCTGCTGCCCCGCCGCCGGCGCCAGTCGCGGTGAAACGCACACGTGCAGCCTGGACGCCGGCCTGGACAGCGTGCATGCGGGCCTTGGCGGCCGCCCTCGCTACCGCCGCCGCCGCCGCCATGGCACTAGTCACCCAGCCATGCACGCTCGGATGCGGGGTGTTTGCATCATCGCTGGCAGCGTGTTGTTGCCTACTTTTTTTGATGTTTCTATGGTTTGTTGCTGTTACCAAGAAACGTTTCTGTCTTTTCTTTCCTTGCCTTTCTCTCCGGTGTACTAGTTGGATGAAGTGCTCAAGCGCAAGCTGGTGGCCCTGGCGATGCATGATGACGAGGTTGGTCTTCCCGCAGGCTGCGACACGCAGCTCACACTCATGCAAGCTTGCGTTTCCTTGGCAATGGTAACTTCAGCAGCGGTTTCTCACCAGCACCGCAAGATATGCTACAATGTACACTTTCCGTTTCGCATTGTATGTACATGGTCGCATTGTGGTGGAACCAAGCTGCCCACAGCACACACTCTGCCTGCCCGAAGTTGGGGACAGAGCATTGCGATCACACAACAGGCCAAATTGAACAGGTACACAACGACACAGTCTACACACATCTGCCACGTGTAACGCAGGGAGAAAAGAAACGTGTGCATAAGCTTCAGATGTACTGTGTGTACATATTAGTCTAGTCTTGTCTTTGTGCTGTTGGGAGTAATTATAAACGGATGTACATACACAAGGTCTAGTGTACTGTAGGGACATTTGATACAAGTGATATGTGTACAAGGTTTGCAATCACGTCGCAACAACCGGGCTGCGCCAGCCATGATGCATATAAAACAGCTGCATGGACCTCACGATACGCGCGAAGTGATAGAACAGTTTGGACTTCTCTCCGCCGGCGATGCCCGCCTGGCCGTGACGGTTGGCCCCGGTGATGTCGCTGCAGGGGGACCCGCCGATGACGAGGTCGAAAGGCCCGTAACGCCTTAGCACCTGCGCCACGCCGTCGTCGGTGCCCAACTTCCCCGTGATGTCGCCGTGTGGCACGAACTTGTGTTCCATGCCTTGCTGCCTGCGTGAGCATTGTGTGTGTGCATGCTCGCACATGCTCTTGGGTGTGTGCGTGTGCGCACGCGAGTGTGCCTGCGCGCATGTGTGTGCACGTGTGCGTACATGCACATGTGTAGAGATACACTTTGCCAGGTGTAACATAACACCACACTTTACAGTGCCTTACTTGAACCACTTTGAAACAACCTTCTGCAGATCATGGTCTTTTTCAGACGTGTGGTATGTCTTGATCTTCACCTGCACAAGAGGCAGCACGGTTCCAAGTCAATGTGCATGCGCGTTCGCCACAATCTCGAGGCTACCTACACACTGCATTCACTAACCCGCCGCCAATACATACAACATCCCACCTTAAGCTCGTGAAGGATGATGGCTGCAGCACCGATACCGTCAAACAAAGACAAGACGCTGACACCGTCCTTGAGATCAGTGGAAGAGTGGCACTTGCGTGCGAAGGGCGTGAGCAACCTAACGAAGGTTGGCACCTGAACAAGCAGCACGAGTCATTAAGCACACTCTAATAGCTGACAAACAGGGACAGTAGTAATAGTGACAATCAGCACATGTTCCAGCTTACGCAAAAGGTTGCTCCAATTGCTTGGGTACGCCGCTTGTGTTGAAACAACGGCACGGTGTAGTGCTTGGGCAGGCCCATGATTTCCTCCACCTCAGGTAGATGCAGCGATCTGTTCGTTTATCGCACTTAAATCAATCAGTAAATGTCATTGAGTGTCATGTGTGGCATTCTGCGCACTGTGACAGTTGGGCAGAACGCGCTGACGAGGACATGAAGCCACGATAGCAGAAGCAGCACCTGAGCGTCTGCTTGTGGTAGCACTCATCCCAGATCAGATTCTTCTCCTTAAGCGCTTTTTTTTGTTTGTCATCCAGACAGCAGCCGGGTGTCTGCAGCGCATGGGTCATTGCCTTTGCCACTGAAGGGGACTGGCACACAAGCAAATATGTTCAGCACACATGTTCAGCATGCATGAACACGCACGACGGCTATGCTGCGTTCAAGACAACGTTGACATCATTACCCCAATGTCGCTTGTAATACAATTGAACTTGCGCCTCCTGTCCCACGGCTCCCAGTTGCGACGGAGATAAGGGAACATATCAAAGATGGTAAAATCTTCCCCACCTGTGTGACCTTCTAAGCAATATGCGCATGCAATGCTGCAAGCTTGTGCACTTAAGTGTTGGCTTTTTCTGCATGTATTGTGTGCGTGCATGCGTGCTCTGTAGAACAACAAATGTTGTACAGCAGGGCTTACTTGGGTCCCTGCATGGTGGGCGACCCTTCCTCGGAACATCAGATATGATGATGCGTGGCCGCCTGCAGACCGCATCGTGCATGGATTCGACCTTTTCGCACCATATTCCCGAGGCCATCTGCAGATGCAGCCTGAATTCCCTCCTCGCATCTCGGATGTGCTGTTGGTTGTTGCCGAGTACGTTCTCAAAGAGCTGCAAGCAAGCAAGTATTGTATGAATGCAAATCTGGTTTGTGATGCATGTCAAAGCATGCACACGGACACAAGGACATGGTCTTGGAACATGCAAAGGAGGCACACATCCACATTGTGGAAGGATGAGACGAACCATGTAGAATGGCAAGGGGGGAAGGTCGCTCGGCGATTCCCATGATACTGGTTCTACCCAATCTGCCTGCACGACGCGATGTGTGCGTCCGCGCGCGTGTGTGTGTATATGTGTGTGTGTGTGTGTTGTCTTGCGAGTTTCATACGTGCTTGTGTGACATTGCCTAGCAGTTCTCACCTCTACGCGCTTGCGTGTGCGGGCTTGCGTTAACCCGGCGGCAGCCGTACGCCGAGTGATTCTGCCCCCGATGCCGCGATGAAGCTTGCGAGTAGGTTGGAGACAGCAGTCATCAACATCTTGCACGCCTGTCTCTTGCCAACGTCAATAGCCAGCAAACAAATTCACATGCTCGCATGCCAACCTACAACTACACGCACGCTGCTTGCTCGCACAACCGCTTACCACTTTCATTCTCAGACTCATCTCCAATGTGGTTTGATTGCTCGTGTTGCCTCGATGCTTCAACCTCATTCTGCCTGAGGCAAGCCGGCACGTGTTCAACCAGTGCGGCAAGCGTCATCTCTTCACCGCAATAAGGACAACAACTCTTCTCTGCCTCAATGCCTTCTTGCTCAGGTTCATCTGTCCGAACCCCGCATGCAGTTAGCGCACAGTCAGGTCTTCATGCATATGTCTTCATGTGCATGAAGACATACCTTCATCGCTTGTGACAGCCGACTCGACGTCCTCAGCCTCCTCTTGCAGCTTGGCCGCAGTCTCGTTGGTGTTCCAGCATGCTGGTGCATGGTCGATGAGGTCCAGCAATGGCAACTCAACACCGCAGAACCTGCAACGCTCCCTTTCTGTCGCCTCAACGCCCAGTTCCGGCGCAGGGGGTCGACAAACTTCAGGTTTGGGGCGAACCATTGTCAAATCGACAGGTTGCTGTTGAGCTGGCACATGCATTGAGTACTTGAAAGACCAGCAAATGTAACAACGCTTGCACGCACACGCACAAAGTAGCTACCTGTTTCTTCCTTCTCCTCCTCCTGTTGCTGCTGCTGCTGCTGTGTTGCACTGGTTTCATTCACCTGGAAGCATGCTGGTGCGTGGTCCACCAGCTCCAACACTGCCATCTCGCTCCCACAGAAGGGGCATTGCTCAGACTCCAAGCAGGCCTCTGAACTACCTTACGGGTGCACAACATGTGCTCTGAACATCTGCAAGAGCTCACACCTAGCAGTACAAGCAAGGGTACTAGCTTACCTTGCTCATGTGTGCTAGTGAGCTCAGCCTGCTTGGATGTTCCAGCCTTGGTTGGTGCTGCTGGAAGTTGCGGTCGTGAGGTGGACGCCATGCACGACTGCTCTTCGGCTTGCTGCGCTGGTATGCATGGCGTGTTGTGGTCTCTCCTTTGAGCGAATGAAGGACGAAAGGCTTCGGAGCCGCCCGCTGTAGCCTTGCCGTTGCTCATAGCGAGGGCAGCGAAGTTTCTTGCCTTGCGGCAAGCAGGAGCCTGTGGCAAGTTGCAAGCAGCGAGGTGGTAAGCTTTTGAGGTTGCGCTTGCATTTGATGCAAGTCTAGTCTAGCGCAAACTAGACATGTACAGGCATTGCTTGTGCAAGGCTAAGCAAGTGCCATTATGCTTAGACAACCCGCTTGTTGCCGAGTTAAAGCATGACACAGCACAACTATTAGGCCATGCACACGACTAGCTAGTCATGCACCGTGTGCATGCATGGTCTTAGGTATTTATTGTGCGCATTCAACGCAACACACGCTTTACATCATGCACCTTGTGGGAATCCCAAAGGTACCATAACCCTTTGTCACAAGAGATCTACAAGGAGGTCTCTTCACAAGTGGCTATAGTTTAGTGTTGAGAATCCCACGTTGTTAAAGACGTTTCTTGTGAAGAAAGAAGGTAAAACAAAAAGTCGTTTGTGAGAGAGGGCTTGCCAATGTGAGACTCTCACCTGGTTGCCGAGTGCTGGGCGCTGTGCCACTGCCTGAGCTCAGCTCAACACACTTCCTAATGCTCTGCTTTGGCCTATGCCTCCAGAGATGGAGCTGGCCTCGATCCAAGCTGCAAGAAGCGAGAAAACAACCTTCGCCTGTCTTGAAGACCTCAATCCCAGCTTGAGCCATGCCGGCAGCCATAACAGTCTGTCCCGTCACCATGCTTGCGCCGCCGCCCTTCCACCTTGACAGCTTGATATGCTACACTGACAACAACTGACAGTGCAATGCATGCTACTTGAAAATGCGGATGTAATCCTGCCGTTGTCAGCGGCGGCGGTGGCGGCGACGGCAGTGTGGTGCTTTAACTGCTTGAAGCTTGTCAAGGTCAAAGACAGCGTTCAGCAAGGAGGCGTACTTGCCTCATTGCTGAATTCCAGTTTTAGGCGCTACAGAGCATGCACACTAGGCTAGCAGCTTGCTTCTTGTTAGTATGGTAGCCATATTCGGCTTGAGACGATCGTGGTGGTCCAGCTGTTCGTAAGCATGCATTCTATACTGGAGCAGCTCTGTTCAAGCTCATCAGGCTTGGCCCAGCTACAAGACTGAAATGCAGGTGAGCATGTTTCTGTGAAGTGGTTGATGACACAATGGCAACTTTGGAGTCAACCAACACAGCGGTACACTCTGTGGTAGAAAGGTTTCTTGACAAGCCAAAGTGACAAGCAATAGGTTGCATGCTTATAGCTTGGGCGCTGTGTTGCAGCGGACTTCCCTTTCCGTCGTTTCTGCAGATCAAGCGGCTGGCAGGGCGGCTGAGCTGCTATCAGGCATGGCATTGGCTTCCCTTGGTCCACACGGACGGTGAGTGACGCGTGAGAATGTGTGCGCATACATGCAGGCACGAGTCTTCTCGTTAGGCATGTGAGTTTAGTTGTAGCTACTAAGCAGCGACTGACCCATATGGAAGCTCTGTCTGTGCCAGCGCATGGCATGCACGCTATGCTCAACTGGTTACAGCGTGTGCGAATTGCTTCATGGCTTCGTGGTAGTACTTTTTGCGTGCATGCGTCGCTGCACTTAGTAATCGTAGATGACAGCGTCGGTTGCTGCAAGCAAAGTGCTTTTGCATAGTTAGGCTGCACCTCTGAAGGTAACCGTCGACACACTCATCGACTGCTCTCAACTCAACCATTGCTCTGTCACTGCAGGCATCACATTTTACAGACAAAGGAGCGCGCAGGCTCCGCGGTTGTCAGCAGCATCAGCGGAAGAGTGTTCATAGGTGCAAACATAACAGGCCGTGATTCTCTCCAAGCGATTGGTACTTTCAGTCTACTATATACACACGTCTTTTTGCTCCAGCAGTTGCACGATTGGACAATGCTGTGGCGCGCTTCCTGGTCGACAACACTGTACTAGCACAGCATGGTACTTACGGAGATGGGGGCCTGCTTGCCCTTGCGTTGGCATCACAGTGAGTAAGCAAACAGTCTTTGCATGCGGCCATGCACTATCCTCTGCTCCATTTTGTGGCTGCATTGACTTTGTATACATGCAGGCTCGTCAACGCGGCGCTGCAGCAATGCGCAACACCAGCGCTGAGGCTCGTGTTTGTTGAAGGGGTCACATCAGCACTGCACTGGTAAGTTAGATGCAGTTCATGTCCAACGCACAGCTACATGCTGGCTGTGCAAGCATTGTACAATCAAGCGACAGCTGTCAGGTGCATGGAGGTATTACATGGCAAGGTGGTCATTGAGTGCAGCTGTGCGCTAGATAAACGTAGTGCTTCCAGCCAAGCTTGCAACTGTGGTTCTGCGCAAGGGAACACCGCGTCACCTCCACCAGCTGTTCGGTTGAGACTACAGTGGAGCGATCTTCCGTGCATCTTGGCATTGGTTCGCGGTGTGGTGGCAGCAAAACAAGTAAGTCCTACTTAGCTCCCATCCAGGGTATCGCGATAAACCACTTGATGGTACGCTCAAGTACTTGAACAGGTGTGTGGGCTGACATCTTTGGAGGTGGACAAGCTGTGCATCATGCTCGTAAGGGCTTTTATTGCGTCTGTTCCTGATAAACATGATGGCAACCATCTCGCTGATGGCCCGTGTGTTCGCATTCAAGAGGTGCTGGGCCAACAACCAACTCGCTCGCAACTTGTGGTTGGTGTCGTGCTCGATACGCCTCTTTCACACGAAGGTGTTTATGCATGCAGTGTGGCAAGCGCACAGTACCCAACAGCCCACTTGTGATCATATCCAGTTACTGACATTGCTGCTGACGCATGGGATTTTTACTAACAGTAGTGCCCTTTGCAGTCATGGCGTCCGTACCCACCACCAGTGGGTTGAACATAGCAGTGTTCAATGTTGCCTTGGATGTCCAGCACCCAGAGCAGGCCTCACATGCAAGTGATGGATCTGGCGTCATCCCTGAGGGCATCATCGTGGACTTCAGCAATGAGGCTGAGAGGTTCAGCTTCATAAAGGCACAGATGGTAAAATTGAAGCAATTGGCTGCGGCATTGAAAGCGCTCGATGTGCATGTCGTTGCAAGCCAGAAAGTCATTCATCCCGCATTGCAGGTGAGCACTTGCAGCACTTTTGTATGCCAAAATACACACGCAAAGCTTTGGGCTTGTTGACGGGAATCGTATACATCCTCTTACAGGCCCACTTCCTGTTACTTGGCATACTGCCACTCGAGAGACTGTCTGCTCGCCATATCCTCCCTGTGGCGCGTTGCACGGGAGCACAGGTAATCAGCAACCTCTCGCCTGATGCCGATCTAAGCGTGTCACTGGGTCGTGTAGGTGGCATCCGCGTTGAGGAAATCGGTCACAAGAGGTGAGTCGCGTTGCTCTGTGCACAACACTGCAACCAAGGTGTGTTACTGACTCGTGTGAAATGCAGGTACCTGCTTCTGACCACTTGTGACGGCCATGCAGCGGCTGCTCCCGTCTCCACTCTGTTGCTTTGTGCAAGGAATGACATTGCCATGCAAGAAACAATGGCCGTCTGCGAGTCAGCTCTCAAAGTTCTGCATCTTGCAGTTGAATCGCCTTGGGCTGTAGAAGGTGGCGGGTAAGCAGCACACAAACACATCCACTGTCAAGCATAGATACTTGAATGGTGGCAACACACACAACATTCATCCGGCAAAGAAGCCAACTTGGTATGTTGGCTACGTGCCAACACAATCCGTTCAACCCGTGTGGGTTGCAGGTGCACAGAGGCTTTGCTGGCCAAACACATAAAAAGCAAGCATGCTGAGACGGCATCTGCCCAATGCTACAGCGAGTGGCCCACACGACATAGGCATGCCTTGCGTACCGGGATGAAGGCTGTTGCCACTGCTTTGGAGAGTATATCTCAAGCCATCCAGGGTCGTCGCGCACAGCAAGAGTGGGAGCATAGTGACGCGCAGCAAGGCGATGGGGATGAACAGGGCAAGACAGCTTTGGACAGGCCGGCAGTTATTGACTTGGTAGCAGTGAAGTCCTCCGCATTGCAGACGGCAGTAGAAGCTGCAGCGCTCGTTCTACAAACGGATGACATGATCCGTGTCACTTAGACTGCTGCTGCTGGCTGGTGGAGATGTCGCATCTCGTTCAGGCAAGTGTTGTTCCTTTGAGTAACCAGTAGTTGGTTGTATGGGCATGACAAGTGGCAGATCACCCGCATATTGCATGTGTGCTATGCGACGAGCTACGCATGTACAGAATCTGCGTTGCAGCAGCAAGCTTGACATTGGTTATTGAAAGGGCCAAGAATGCACGTGCAGCTTAGGTCAAGGCGCCACTACGCGTTGATACAAACAATGAGTATTGTGATGTGTCAACGTGTAAAAGATGCTCATCGCACATTTATGGAAAGAAGGCTCACTTCGGGGAGACCGAGCGACAATTGCTCAAGGTGCAGTCTCTCCCGGCAGATGTATAAGGTATAAGAGAGGGCCCCCCCAGTAGAAGCACACAAGCAAGCGCACAGTCAAGCACACATCATCACGCACAAGTCACAGTGCCTAGTACAAACCCTAGTGCTAAGGGGGCTGGCTAGCCAAGTGCACGCCAACCAACCAAGGACGATGCTGACAGTAGGCGCAGTAGCAGCAGCAATACCTGCAAAGGCGGAGGAAGAAGGAGAGGGAGAGGGGGAGGGAGAGGTTAGGGCCTGACGCAGGCTGACCAGAACACGACCACACGATCAGCCCCTCGCCGCCAGTGGCTTGCTGTTGCGATATAGTCCTGTAACAACAACACTACTATCATTTATCAGTGCACGAGGCAATGTGTGTCCTGCACGCTAACAACAACCATAACTATCACACACCAACCCCACCACGCAACCCCAACCGGCACCTAACCAGCCCAGCACCCGAACCGAACACAGCACAACCTGTGCGGAGGGCACTGGACCAGGCACTGCTGACGTCGGCAGTGCAACGCAACTACGACACAACCCAGCAAACCCTGCTGCGTCGCTAGCAGAGGGCGAGGAAGGAGGCGGAGCCAGGGAGAGAGGGAGGGGGAGTCCTGGTCGCCAATTTGCATGCTGTCTGCGTGACTGAAAGCGCCAACAACTAACCAACACCCATGTGGGCAGGTGATTACCAACTGCATATTGACTGCTGCATGTCTAACGGGGTAGAGGCAGTAGATTAGCGTGCTAGTAGTAGCCCGGTGGTCAACTAATTGACATTTGTACGACACCTTGCATGTATTGCTGCGTGCTGACTGGACTACACGTTGTGCATGCGCATGCATGTCCTGCATTTGATGTACACATACACAACTACCTGTAACTCACAACTCACAATGGCTGTAGGCCATATCACAACATAGCCGTTAGGCATACACATGTGTCTCACACAGCACTTCACATACCCTATACACATGCAAACAGGGCATGAGTCACGCAATGTATACCTTACAGTGTTTGAGCGCATGCCCAAACACTACGGTATACATCTGATCGGGAGAGACTGCACCTTGTTAAGCAATTGTTGGTCGGTCTCGTTTGTCTCAGCCATCGTCCCTGAATACGCTGCGAGCGTGCGCTTTGACTGTATGAAGGTTGTTTTGCAATACCATATGATGTGCGTCTTCTCAATCTGAGTTATGAATGTGCCTCAAAATTGACCGACCCATCGCGTTGCAGAAAATAATGCCACAATGATGTCAATGTCACTGGGTTTCACCTTTTCTTGACATCTATGTCACGATTGTTCATATCGGTGGCACACAACAAAATGACTTATGTTGTGCATTTTCCCCTTGGGAGCGTGTAACACTGGTCTGAATGATGACCGGGGTATAGCATGCTGCGCACATTGTCTGCCACATTGGTTGTATATAGGTTTATAGATGTCAACAAGCACACAACAGCAGATGTAATTATTAGCATTCTATTGACACAACGCTTACTCCTACACGTGCAATGTGAGCCTGTTGAGAGCTGCCAGCTCGTGGAAGATGGCAGCCTCCTCAATCAATGGGTGGAATTGATACACGTCGTGCTGCGTCACCTGCAATTGCGTGGTGAGTCCATGCAATGTCGTACTGAGGACACTGCGGCTGGCATACCTTTGTTGGCAGGGTGTTGTAGTAGTGGAACTGCGTGGCGTTGTGGCTGCACCGCACAAGCAATAGGTCAGTGACGTCAACAACAAAGTGGCAAAGATTTGCACAATACAATTTACTATGGAAAGCGGGAAGTCCATGCATGCATACTAACGCACGCACGCATGCACTTTTTGTTGGGGTTGCCTCTGCTAGCCTGCTTCTTGCACACTATGCTTGCACTGCATGATTTGTAAATAACATGTACCCTATGCACACTGTGTAAGGCGAAAGCAACAGTACTGTTCCATGCAGGCGCTCACCTGAAACCATAGAGATGGACATCAGTGCACATGCGCAGCGCAAGCACCACGCCCGCCATGCCAGTGCTGGGCTTAAGACCCCGCTGATTCACCCACTCCCTGCCCGAAAAACATGTAAGTTGTCAACCAAATAGTGAACATTCAGTCATTGATGCCTGTTGCAAGTTGAGTACGGCGCTCACCACACGTAGCACCACCACTCGGGGTTGAAGACGTACTGCGTGCGCGTGAGATAACGCCGCCGGTGCGCCACATACTGCACACACGGACGAGAAATGTATACACCAGGGATGGATGTGCTCGTCACCTTCAGCTTGTTCATGAGCCACTCACCTTCCTGACGTCCTTCTCATTGCGTGCAGTGAACAGCAAGATCTTGTCCTGAACAGCAAGAGCATACAAATGTGCTGGATACATTGTCCCATCAGCATTCCACCACAACATTGCCCCACAGGCAGGACGCGAATGTAGATAATTATCAAGTCATTCACACACCTTGCTGGTCTCTCTGTACCCGAGGTGGTCCACATTCTGTATACGGATTGTAGTCTTTGTGCCAACGCGAGACTCGTAACTGCCACACAACCACAGTTCACAACAACTCAATGCACCTGTTGTCAACTAGTAATGGTCGGACACTTGCTGAGAAATTAAACAGTTGAATTGTCTTAGCCCCACTCACCCTTTAGTAGGTGCGGCATTGAAGCGAATCACCGTGTCACATGCATCAATGTCTACACCGTGCTCAGCTTGTAACAGCGCCCCACTGTTCCCCTGCAGGTGACACTGTCAGCAACCTTATACACATTCGCTGTGTGTGCGTGAGTACTTGTTGACGATGCTTACCACAACGGCGCAGGTGCCGAAGTTTTTGGCGGAAGAGGCGGATACGGGCCCGATCTCGTCTGTCTTGGGGATGACCTCCAGCAGCTTGGGTTCCACTGCCAGGAGCTGTGTGCATGTGAAAATGACTGTGATTGAGAATGGGCTCGTGCTTCTGTATGCCTATGCAAAGGTGTTTGTGTGTTTGTGCAAACTTGCATGTCACCTGGTCGTAGTCTCGGAAGTCCATGATGAGATGGCCGCCACATGATATGCTGCCACGCCTGCAGAAGGTAGGTGTGGTTTAGCGCAGGAAACGTCTTGCGCTCATGCTTCATGCTTCATATAGGTGGTGTGGTGTGCTGACATGTACTGTCAGTACATACATTTCAAACAGCAGGTGGTTGAGTATGACGTCAAGCGGTCGCTCCAACAACTCCTGCATCTGCGCATTGACAGCAACATGTGGATGAGGGTATTTGTGCCAGACGTGCATGCAATGTACGCCCACCAGCACACACACGCGCACACCTTCTCATTGAGACCTCGACCAGAACTGTCTTGCTTGTGCTGTTGCTGCTGTTGTTGCTGCTGTTGCTGTTGTGTGTGTTCTTTTGGCAGCTTCTCCTCAACAACACCCCCGCTGGCCTTTGAAGAACTACTCTCATCCGCAACCACACCTTTGCTGCGACTCTTCATCCCATGTGTGCCACCCTCAGCACTCTTCACACTGTCCTTTTGTCCACTCTGTGCTTTCACTGTGCTTTCCCATGCCAACCCTCCATCCACGTGCTCGACGTTTTCAACCTGACCGTCACGTGGCTTGCCAACCGATCCAAAGCGGACCAGAGTGGGTTTGGGCAGGATAGGCAACCCAACACTGCTACCAACAAGACCATCACTTCTCGTCGTGTTGTAACCTTCCACATCCACTGCAACACTTGATGCAGCACTGTCGTCTTCGGGAGTCAAAGTTGGATCATTTATCCTCAGTGCATTGAGTCTTATCAGCTGTGGCTTGGGCAGAATGTATCCCAACTGCGTGTGCGTTGTTGTCGGGTTTTGCTGCTGGCGTTTTTTGTTCATGCTTATAGCGTCTGAGAGAGTGCGCCTGCGTGAGAGGTAACCCCGCAGGCTCTCGCGCACTATACTGTCGTAGTCCCTCCCTGCCAAACACACACTATCGAGTCGTGCATGAGGACCGCATTTGTGGTAACCATCACGGTTGCTGCAGCGAGCATGTAGAGAAAGAATGCAACATATCTTGCAACATGACATGACACATGGATTTGCGTGAGGGAAGGTCACACGACGAGTCGCTCAGCAGTGATCAGAGTGAGGTGAAGTACCAAGGCATGGGCTGACACTAAGCTGCGAGAGCGGAAAACTTTATTTTGAGAATATGTTGACTTCCAGAGAACAGCACATATCAGGTATACCATGTGACAAGCCATCACATCCTACCACCGAATGTCTCCGTGGTGTGGAGCTCCCCCGCCATGGCCACCAGCAGCATTCCGAAGAGGCAGAGAGTGCCCGCGGCGGCAGCCCACACCAGCGCTCCTCTGACTCCTCCTTCTCTCACCCCATGCCGTGAACCCCTGGCCGCCCTCATCGCCGCCCGCCGCCAGGCCAGGCCAGGCCAAGGCCAACCGACGGCTGCAAGGTGCAGTCTGTGCTAGGAAATGAAAAAAAATATAGGAGTTTGTTCAGTTAACTGTTAACCGCTTAGGCGCTCCTTCTAACTAAGTATCCGGTTAAGTGAAACTTCATAGCAAACCGCTGATTGAGTTACTGCCTCATCACGTGACACTGTCATGGTGATATATGGTGATAGTGGAGGCTGCTCTGCTGTGGCCCATGGCATGCAGAACCATGTGCGATAATCCATTCCGAAACACCAAAGCTCTATTCGCGTTTATCATCAGTGATGTCCTATTGGTAAATCAATGCTGACATAGCTCACGATCTACAAGTCTGATGTTGGGTGCACTGCTCAAAGCTACAGACATTTATTCAAGGTAATGCATTTCATGATTCATGTTGCTCACATGGTGCACAAACAAATGCGATTTACATCACAGATACAACAATTTTCGATGTTCAATACATTTAATCTGCCAAATGTTATTCATGGTTTTGCATGAGGCATGCTGCACGGATAGTTTTCGCATGAATTTTCACCTCATCGTGATGTAATGCATTACATAAAATGCCTATTTTAAATCTTATTGATTACTATCTGTAGTATTTGAACAGCAGCACGAAGAACATATCCATGGCAATGCGATGACGGAAGCACACGTGACATTTTTGCTTCCGGCGCATTTTAAGGTTCGGGTGTCAAATCAGTAAGTTACACATTCGACAATTGATGATTAAAGCACCATGCAAAAGCGAGGAGAGGCGGCAAAGAAGTAGCGGTGTTCGACGGTTTTGCGCTGCTGCAGGGGTTACATCACGCACGCTTCAATGATACCCCTACCACTCTCCTCGTTGGTGAGGAGCAAGCAGGATTTTGGCTTACGACATGAGTTGAAGCACTTTGGTGACCATTTGGCACATCTGAGAGAAAAGTTACTCAATTTGAATGACGAGCCTACAACCTCGCCTACCATCCGGTTTGCCAATTAAGATGTCTACATACTTGAAACCGTGCATGTAGCATGTGCTTCGTAGTGTGACACTATCAAGCTCAATATGCTTAGCACATAGTGTTTCGCTGAACACCTAGGTAGGTAGAACGGTCTGAACGATTATGTGTGCACCGCTTTCAAGCGCAATGCATAAATTGGCAAGTTGCTTATGCTTGTGTGTTGGTTTGCAAGTTACATAGACATAGATTCATGCGGATATTCTTTGTTGCAGTACCATCATATAGAGCATCACGGATGCAATGAAGTACATTAAGAGACGCCGTGCATGAAGCACTTGAGATTTCTATGCATGGACATAAGCTGCAATGGAAACAACTTTCAAGTCATGTGACGGTGTCCATATTGTGCTATAGACATGTGTGTTGACATGATTTTTTTGTTGTGTAAGATATATGCAACGTTTGCTGTGATGTGTGTGCTTGTGGTACTAGGAGTGGAAAATTGAGATCAATAGTTCCATTAAACGCGGATATTGTACATGCATGTTCTGTAAGTATTGTGATTCAACACGTGTGCGCCTGTGCGTGTGATGGTGGTGGTGGGTGGAGGGG
>RHPI01002533.1:461367-514643 GCA_009103225.1 Chlorokybus atmophyticus
GGCTATGTTGTGCACATGGTAATCATCCTGTTAGGTGCTTCACCACTCCATAAAATCTCAACAATAGTTACATTGTGTTGCCCTTCAGATGCTTTCATTAAGGCTTAAGCTTGTTGTATGAAAGTAGTCCAATAACTCACAGCCTTGCAAAACGAATTTGTTCATAGCCTCGTGGCCAATTTTCCATATTCAAAATTTTACATGTACTTAAAAAGACTACATCAGCTAGCCTGACAAGGCATATTCATTGGAGTGTTGCGGAAAGCGATTATCAAAGTGTTATATGATTCACCTCCAAATTGAACCTTCACGCAATTACGAAATGAGCCGGCTCATTTCATAATTGGCGATTGAAATGAGCGCCAATCCCAAAAAGGTTTTGTGTTAAAGCGACATCACACAATTTGAGACGTCAATTGCACATGGGGCAGGTTTGTACATGTTGTTCTTTTCAATGAAAGATGATTCCATAAGCTTGAAATGATCAAGCTGATGCAGTCGGTAGCGAGCAACGGATGGCATGATGCATTCATGTACGTCTGTATGAATTTTACTGATTGGAATACATATAATCTCTCTCTCTCTCTCTCTCTCTCTCTCTCTCTCTCTCTCTCTCTCATGTCGATGTTGAAGTTGGAAACACCCTTGGCATTCTTTTCACCTCGCGATGCAGCTTTTTGGTGAGTTACGAAGAGCTTTTAACTTACTCTTAAAGAGCTTGAAGGCACTAAAGCTAGGTTTGCAATTGCAATCTGTGCCGGCACCTGCAGCAGTTGCCAGCATTGCCTCTTGGGGTCCAATGGTTTGCAGTTGGCTTGCATCATTGTTTGTGGTTTACAAAGCTCGCATGGCACCGGTGCGCATTGGCATCAGCAACAGATGAAGTACGGTGATTGTTCTCTAATCTGCTGGTAATCGCCAGCAACAAGTTCACCAGCAACTCGCCCTTAGGGTAGCTTTTGTCAACTGTCGATTCAACAGTGTCGAACGTTTGACAAAGTGCGACAAGTTGTTGGGAAGCACTCCAATTACAATTGCAGTTGCACACTCTTGCGTGGTCAACTTGAAGTCTGCCTTGTTGGTGTGCTATGACAGTGCACACAGCTGTTTGCACAAGAGTACTGCCGGTCTGTGGAGTAAACGAACGCTCACGTGTTGACACAGCATGCAGCCACAGGTATTGCTCCTACAAAAGCAGCAGCAATCCTCCTTGGCTTGCGCAACGTCAACAGTGAAATAGAAACAGCTGAGCGTTTTAACGTGCATGAGGCTCTGGGGCCCAGCCAAGGGGCTCCAGGGAAGCTTCCAAACGCCCCGTGCCCCCAACCTCCCTTCAGCAGCACCAACACCTCAACACAGTGACGCGCATGCGCCGCCAGGCCTACCACACTGGCGCTCCACCACGTCACTGCACCTCCAACTTCGCCACCTCCTCCTTGAGCTTGTATGCCACCGCCGCGCCCGCCTGAGCTGGCAGTTGCCTGCCGCAATCAAGCCGTCGAGGTGTTGTTTGAGGGGCAGGCTTGCTGCCTTGTGACATGCGCTTATTATGCTGCCAGGCACTTTACTGCCAGACACTTGCTGAAGCTCAACTTGAGGAGCTTTCAGCACTGTCGTACAGGCACTGCTTGGCGGAGAATGACGCCTGTGTTGATGGATGCACTGTGGTAAGCTTGACATCAACCACCATGCAACGTCCGCTGCGTAGCTCTTCACTCACTCACTCACTCAGGCTCAGCTGTGTTGTGCCTGGTGGCCTCGGAGCTGGCCGGCCGGTTGTAAGGCAAAAGAAGCTTGACCTCCCCCGCAGTCGCTGCGTGGAATGCTTGTGTACTCCCTTGTCCCTTTCTTCTTTGACGAGCATGGTGAGTGTGCTACTTGTGAGCGGAGCTGCTGAAGCCCGTGTGTACGTGGAGTGAGAGCCTGCAGGCATACATGAGCTCGACGTTCGCATGCACGCGCAAGATTGTAACGCTTATTGCTCAGTCTATGCACAAGCTAGTAACAGGCATGGGAAGGCAGTTTGCATAAGTGCAGCCCCACGTGTGTGATCTTTTCATGCTTGCTAGTGTACTGAAGACCAACTTGAAGCCTTGAGGTGTGTCGTGCAACGTGGGTGTTGTTGGTGACAGGAAAGGCAGGAGCGGCCACAGCAAGGCACTGAAGCAACGGACTCGTCCAAGTCTCGGCAGGCAGCGCAGGTGCGAAGTTGATGTGAGCCAAACTTACTAGAAACCTCTCAAGACAAGCTGCATGTGCTTTGCACCGCACAGTACTTGTTAGTAACACATAAACACAGGCGCAGTTGCATGCTCGCAATCACTTCTATGGTGTGTACCCTTTTGCTGTGAAGCATGTAACACTGGTCGGTCTAAGAGCATACTATCTAATAGTAGAACGCCAGGGTGATTGACCCGAGGCCCCAACTTGGGATTGTAGGGAGGACAACAGGGAGAAGGCACCCAGCAGGTCCCAAAAGTGTTGATTGAGGCAGAGGTGTTGCCACTTCCAACAGCGGCGACAACATCCCCGACAGCGGCTCCGGCCGGGCCAGAAGAAGAGGTGCAGCAGGAGGCCAAGTCCATGATGAAGTCCCTCAAGGAGCAGCTGGGGCTGAAGAAGAAAGACAAGGACGATGACAAGCGGCAGAAGGAGTGGCAGCAAAAGCTGGTACACATCACATGCATGCCTGCTGCAAGCACTTGGGCACTGTCACCAGCATGAACAATGCCAAGCTGCCATGCAAGTGCAGCTGATGCCTTGTCAACAATGCATGCGTGTTGTAGTGCATATTGTATGGGCAGTGAGACTATCTCCATGCATGGTTGCAGGTCAAGATGGAGAGCATGCCGCCTGAGAAGCTGGAGAAGAAGGTGCGGAAGTACCAGAAGAAGGTGGAAAAGATGCGCATGAAGCTGGCGCGGCGCGAGCGGCAGCTGCACGACGTGACCAGGCTGCTCGCTGACGCACAGACGGCGAAGCAGATGCGAGGCGAAGAGCACAGCAGCAAGGCGACAACAACAACAACAACAACATCACCTGCATCCGCATGGCATGAGGAGCAACAGTACAGAACTACAAAAGCAGCAGAACAAGGAACCCGTCATGAAGGCTATGCCACTGGTGTGAAGACTGAGCAGCCTGCGCGCACTGAGTTTAGAGCTGGTTCAGACTTCCCGACCGTTGTCACGGTCGAACCAGCTCGAGTTCAGGCGGGCCGCCGTGAGTAGCTGATCTCTCGTTCATATGAAGCAATCCTCAAAGCCTGTGAAGTTCTACAGTAATGCCATGGCACCAGTGGATAGTAGCGCCTTGCACGTCCTGCAACTGTACAGTAAGCACAGGGAATCATGTTTTGTGTGACAGATTGAGAACGCTTGCTTCCAGCCAACTGACCACTAGCCACAATACCCGTTGCATCATTTGTACAATTCGTGCATTGCGTGCCTTTGGAGTGTATCTTGTCTGTTGTTGCGCCAGTGATTGTGGACATCATCCCTTGCACGAGTTTGATTAGTTTGCTTAGTTTTGCATCACCGCACGTTGTAGTTCCATGCGCATGTTGTGTTCAACATTTGTCGCAGGCATTGCTTGGTCCGTGTACTGCGTCTCACCTTGTAACAGTGCAACTATGCGCAATGCAGTTATGGTTAGATAATACAACCAATGTATATTGAGTTCAGAAACTACGACAGCGCAAGATCGCAAGGCGCATGGCTGCTATATGCGAAGGGAGCGGATGTCTGTCCTATGTGTAGCTGGGGCTGAACGCAGTGAAGTGAAGCACCACACCTTATCTTGAAACACACACGCGCTGCATTTTCCATGCGTAGGTTACATAAAACCATAATGAAACACTCTATGCCAAGCCCAAAAACACATGCGCGCCCGGCAGAAGGTGCAGGCGTCAGCCTTGCTGAAGCGCTACAGCGATGGTGCCACCATCGTGATGCAGTGTTGCGCCAGGTTGGAGTCCGCCGCTGTTGGCCTAGCCAGCATAACAGCATAAGAGTTGCTGGCAGATGCGGCGTGGATTGGTTTGTTGCTTTTATGCAATGCACATAGAATCGTAAAGTAGTGCACATGATGCCGTGCTATGCAATGCGTGGATTATGTGCCATGAGCATGCTCAGGCATTACATGTAATGTGTGTGATGTGCATGCCACATGTGGATAGGCCGTGACACTAGGACCAAGTACTACACATTGTTGTGATGATGTCCAGCAGGCCTTGCGCTTTGTACACAGTTCATGCTATCAACAGTTCTCCAGTTGAAATCCATTGACCATGTGCATGTTGAGTGGAAGGTAGTCAACCTGATCAGTAGCTACACGCATCCCATTCGCTGTCAACAGCTGCTGCACCTGATGGAGCCTGTCACCTACATCATGCACCTCCACAACAACCTGCTGAACCAAGCGCCAGTGCGCTTCTTCAAGGCCTTTGAGCACATCAAACTCCATGCCTTCAACATCAACCTTCAGCAGCGATATGAGCCGAATATCATTATCCCTTATGAATGAAGACAGAGTGCGCATTTGGCAGTTGTATCGCTGGGAGCCCTGGAAAAACTTGGGTTTCATGACACCTTTCTGCTGCGCTTCCTTTTCACGTGGAATTGCTGTCGCATTACCCGGCATGTTGGGATAGTATGTGAACTCCAACGTGTCCTCACCACCACTCAAGCTGTGCTCACTGCTCTCAGCACCGCACCACAGCCCCGCATTGACGGGATGCACATTGACGACATTGTGCAGTTTAAGGTTGCGCTGAAGCACGGTGAAAGTTGGCTGCAGCGGCTCAAAGGCGTATATTGTCGGAGGGGTCGGATGACAAGCATGGTTGACAAACAGCGTGAATAACCCAATGTTTGCGCCAACATCCAGTACTACTCCGGGTGAATTGCCAAGCTGCAGGAAGCACGTCACTCAGTGGAAGTACTGTATACATGTTGCTTGCAGACTGTGTGAGACACATCAATAATAGCCATTGGATTGTCTTTCACCTTTATTCCGTTGCAAGTGTAGACATGCTGTACAAAGATCTCCCTGTAGCAGTGTAGTGTTTCTTCATGACTGATGCTGTAAACTCTCATCCTGTTGGGCAGCACAACAACCTCAACACTGGGCGCCACCACAGCACTCGACAAGCCTGAACTCTTCTCAACTGTCACGCAAGCTCTGCTTTCTTCCAGAATCGACAGAACGGCTTCAGCAATTCCACCAGTGCTGGCAAATTCTTGCTCTACTCTCTTTGCAGCCGCTTGCACTTCATCAGAAAGAGCAAATCTCACAGCTTTAACAGATGCAGCAACTGCGTCCTGCATCTGTCCAGCTTCTGGCATCAGATGCCACTGCTTGAGGGGCTCGGGCGCCAACCCCAGCCATGCCATCTTCTCCGCCCACATGAACTGATCCCAAATGAATGGACAGATGACCTGCAAGTGCATCCAGTTGTGCTTATCACTGTGCATGCGTTGTGATAAATGGCAACAACATCAGGTCACTTGTGTACCTGTGGTTTGCCGGCTGCGAGAGACGTAGCCGTCGTGCCACATCCGCCATGATGGACAATGGCGCAGCACTGTGGCAGAAGCCAGTCGTGAGGCACAGCACCGTTGTGTACATATGACTTGGTCGGTGCGCTGATGTCGGCAACAACATCCTTGCGCGTGTCGGTGAGGAATATCACTGGAAGCTGCAGTTGTACAGAGGCAGCTGTCACTGTGGACATTGCCTCGGGGAGCTTTACCAAGCCCATGCTGCTGATCCAAGACATTAGATTGCAGCTGTCTGAAGTTTGCAGGCACTTATGACCATGATGCTGAAGTCACCTCATGACTGAGCCGAAGGTGACCAGCAGTGGCGGTGACGACTGCTCTTGCAAAAAGGCTCTCAGTCCCAGCATGGATATGCCATCGTCAGGAGCATTAGCTTGCAGCCATCTGTCATCTGGCAACCAGTGTCCGCATACACGCATGCTGGAAGGCCAGTAGCCTGCACCAGAGATAATGTTGTTGCTCCAGGTGCACGGATAACCTTCAACAAACTGGGGACACGGCCTTCTGTGCAATACCTGGTTGAGCAAGCATGACTGAACTCAGTCCAAACCTAACACGCACAGACGCAGTTCAACGATCGTATCAGTATATGTCCATGTGCATGTACTCGCTTTGCGCCTGAGGCTGGCCCAAGCATGCTTGAGTGTGTCCAGTGGTGGTACTCACAATGCTTTGGTTGGCGACGGGAGGGGCTTCTCACTGCGGACATCCTGCGCAGATAGTGGCTCTTATGTAGCTCTGGCCACAGCTATAAGGAGCTTAGGCTGACAAGACTCTGCACAAGGCTTTAGTACCAAGAAAGGGCAGCCACTCAGACCCAAGTGATCTCTGCGCCATTCGCCCCACCGTTCTGTGAACAGCGGCCACATCCAGTGCTCAACTTCGGACCAGCTGACCTCCTGCTCAAGACAGACACGTACAACCGCTTGTCTTACTACGCCAGATAACCAACAACACGCATGCAAGTGACAAATGAACCACCTTGCCGCTTTGTGCATGCTTCAGTCTGTGGTACAGGTTTGGAAAGGCAGATTTGAACTGGCTCGTAAAGGCTGAAGGAATACTGCATTGATGGTTGGTTAACGTGCACGTGAGTGTACATGCAGCTGACTTGTTCCAGTCAAGCAACTGACCTGTAAGGGGGCAAGCAAGGTGAGGCAATGAGAGTGTGGACGCCAAGGAACTCTCCGATGTGCCATGCTTCCTGCGCACAGCCACAGCTGACATGATGGTTACCTTTACACGACAATGATGAGGCCTACCAGAGCGAAGAGGTTGCAAACAATCAGCGCTTTGTGGTCTTCCGCGCAATGGGCAAACGCTTGTTTGCAAATGGACAGTGTCTGCTCATGTTGCTCGTAATCACCTGCCGACAACGAGACTAGATGTAGCATACAGCACATACAGCACATTGCATTATGATAAGCTACAGATATTGTGTCAGATGACGCTACAATGGCCTCTTTCGTTTCCACACATTACTGCAATTGGTACCAGCACTTGCGTCATCATGCCAAGCGCGTTTGTGTCTGGGCGTCAGGGTCGTATCACACGGAGGGCTCAGAGTTGCTCTGCTCTTGTTTTCAGTCCATTCGCGCGCTGGCAAGCTACGCACACAGTGCATGCCTACACCCAATCGTTGAAGCGGTGTGGATAGCCAAGCCTATATGCAATTGCTGTGCTTCAGTCATTACAGTGCAGCAACAAAAGGCAAATGTAAACGCGTGCACTCAGCCACTACTGCGCACCTCATGGGCTTCATGTGTGCAGAAAGAGACGGAGTTTTTTGGCAACCGTTTAGCAAGGTTGGCAGCCAAGACCTGTCCACCATGATGCTCGTCAGCACTGACAACCAACACCATGATGGCAGTATCTTTGCCTAATGCGCTGCGCATGCTGGTGCAGTGTGAGGTGCTTCAAGCCACCATGCAACAATCACATTGACTTGCAGCGGGACTGTGCGGATACTGCTTCACATGCATGACTTGGACTTGGGACAACACGCGCTCAGTGCAACAAGTTCTTGAAGGAACGCAGTGGCTGTTGCGCTGAAGTCTTCTCGAGACTTCACAGATTTGGCAAAAAGGGTGCGCATGTGCAATGTGCGTTTGTGTGCGTGCATGTATGTCTGTGTCCTCACGTGCCAGAGTGAAGCATACGTGTGCATGCTGCTTAAGGCAAACCGTGGTGTGTCTCATGAAAACCTTAACAACATCAGGATGTATTCCCAAGATACGGCGTCTTGGGGCAGCAAGCACACGAGAACTCAACAACAAACCACCAAGAAGGGGTGTTAGAGCACAAAGATGAATGCAACAACTGCTGCACGCATTTGCAGCTGACAAGCTGTGTTGAGAGACGGAGTGGACGAGTACAGCTCTTACCGCAAGAGGCTGAACGTCTCCGCGGGTCCCAAACGCCACGAAGCAGAAGTGGTAGCAGCAATGGCTTTCGCCAACATCACTACCGATTGGCACGCCTCCCTCATCATCTCCGTCCATGTCACTCACACAGCTGCGCCGTCCAGCCCATCGCCTCACTCACTCACAGTCAGCGACCGTCCGTGCGACCGCTCTTGCCCACACAGCTACCCGCCTGCGTTCACACCAGCAAGCAATCAGCCTCCGCCGCCCTCTGCCACCGCCGCCTTGCCACTGGCGACCAGCCGTTGACAAGCTCAGCTTGTCACACATACAGATGAGTCTAGCCCACTGCCAGTGGCCATCAGCTGACTAGCAGTCAAACACAGAACGGACGCAGAGGCTGCGGCGGCGGTGGGCGAGGATCAGGTGGTGGAATAGGAGGAGAAGAAGGAGCTAGAGGGAGCAGTGGCATTGCCCCTGTCGCAGGTGCTTCTGGTGCTGGCTTTGGAGGCGAGTATGCCTACCTGGTGCTTGCCTGCTTGTGTGATTGAGAGCCAGTGAACCGCCTGTGGACGACTGCCGGTCATCTCTGAGGTGAGCAAGCTTGTTAGAGGTATACTTGTCAAGCAGCATGCTTGTGAAGCACATGCCCAAGCCCTCATGGTCATGCATTGCCCATGCGACATCATGCATTGCGCTTGGTTAGCAAGCAGCACCACTGCTAGTAGTCGACTGAGTGCGGACACTTTCCTTCACCACTCAACATTGCAGCAATGCAGACCACCCACAACGTTTGTAGAGCTGACATTCATGGTAACTGTTGCTGGCATCAAGGTTGACGTCAATGATTATTATTTTATTTCTGACCGTAATTTGGCCAGCATGGTAGTGACAGGCCAGTTGGGTTGTTGTATTAACAGAAGCTGTACGCCAATCCTGTCTGCCTGCACCAGGTCTGAAGCACTGTTCAACAGGAATGTGCTCCAGACGTGGTGCAGTGGGTGGGGTTGTTCTGTTGACTATCATAGAAGCTGTACGCCACCCCTTTCTGTCGTGGAAGGGGTACGGGTTTGGGGTGTTGTTGACTGTCACCGGCATTCGGTACGAGCGTGTGGCAGTCAACAGTAGTGTTTGGTATGCAATGCCAGGCTTGGATACATGCGCAGCGAAGGACACTCTGCTACTACGCTTACGGCACTTGTAGGGGCCAGTGGTGTTGCAAACTCCTTCCAATCACCTTCCTTGCCACACACAACAGCACCAGTGATAGCATGTGTTGGGCGTTGGTAGTTCGCACAACTTTGGAACCCGTTTTGCGTCGCACAGCGAAGGAAGCAACTTCGCGCTGCTTGTTGGTGTTCAACAAGTAGTATGCACAGGGCCGTCATCTGCAATCAACCATATGACAGCATCCTCAAGCACCGGCAGCCACAGCAGCGCTCGCTCAGCATTGCTGCCAGCATTCGCGCGGCGGAATACCACACAGCCACCTGCGCCCCACTTGTCTGTTGCTGAAGTGTCCACAGAAGTAGTAGAAGACGCAGAAGTAGAACAGGAAGAAGCAGCGCAAGCAGGAGATAGCGAAGAAGGTGACGATGAGGTTGAAAGTGAAGACGAAGATGAAGATGAGGAGTTGGTGTTTCCTTGTGAGTTCTGCACACAGCTTCAGAATGCAAGCGAACTAGATAGCCACCAGCGTGCATGCCGGGTGGACAGGGTTGTTAGCGTATACACAGCTGAGGTTCAACTACCGTGCGAGTTCTGCAATGAGCCTTGCGCTGCAAGCCTATTGGAGAAACACCAATCTCACTGTCAGCAGCTACAGCATGATGCCACAGCACCAAGTACAGTTGTTCAAGTTGATACGGACGGCAACCATGACGTTGGAGGTAACAACTCTTTACTTGTTGCAAATTGCATGAAATGATACACATATGTGGTTGACTGTTTAGCATAGCACCAAACCCCTGCTTTGGTTGCATTGCCACAGCGCCTTGTGATGGCCATGCCGTGCTGCCTTGCGAGTTTTGCGGCGAGTCGGTACTGGCGCTAGAGATTGTGAAACATCAGAGGATGTGCCAGGAACAACTGGCAGTTCAGGACGAAGCATTGGCGAACGCACTGCATGAAGACTCTGAAGGCACATCTGAGGACTCAGTCGGCAGCGACATTGAATCTGAAGGTCACCGCATGCCTCACAGCACCTATGCATGTCACGTGTGATAATGATTGAACAGCCACAATGCAGTGCCCTGTGTGACTTATGCAACATGTGTTGGCTGCACGTGCTCTATAAATCAACCAGTGGTGACATGTCTGTTGGCTTAGTGTGTACAGTCTGTCTCTTTACTCATGCAGCATCCTGGGAATCGCGACGCGCTTGACAACAGCGTGAGTCGCGATACAGTTGTGCAGCTCATCGGCATTATCTCCAGCTGGTGGAAGGTTTTGTGTTGTGTCACCACTCGTCATGTCACTGACACACGCAACCTTAAGTTGACCTGCATTGGTCCTGCTATGTTGGCCTGGCTTGACACGTGCACAAGGCTATAAACAGGCATTGAGACGTGTCTATGCTGTCATTATGTTCTATTCCTATGCCATAAGAGCACTTGCATCTAACAGTGTTTCACACAGATGCACGTTGCGAAGGTGGTGACCAGGCCGGCTGCTCATCAGAGGCTTGGCTTGTGCCTTGCAGTTTTTGCGGTCAACAAATTGAGTTCACCGAGCTGATTGTCACACACGCACCAGCGTGTGAGAAGCAGCAGCTGGAGTTTGCGCAAAAGTTAGAGAAGGAAGCGAGCGACAAGGAGGAAACCAGCACCGACGAGCATCATCGGCCTCCCAAGATACGGCGTCGACATGCCGCTCTAGGAGGGATGAAACTTCCCCTGAAGCAGCCGCTTAGAGCCCATAACATCGATTCAAATATAGCATCAACATCTGCTTGTGTCACGCACGTGCGACAGGTACTGTCATTGGCAGTGTATGCAGCATGTGATGCGCAGCTTGCTGGCTAGCATCTTGAAGACAAGATGCAATGCGCATACTGCTGTTCATGCTTTGTTGGCGATATATTTTGTCTGTGTTTACAGACTTGTTGCTGGGTCAATCACTGCTGAGGGTGCTTATCTATGCTGATGTGCCTTGTTGAAGGTTTGATATGCCTGTACCTAGCAGAGATCAGGTGTCCCACTTGTAAGGGAGACATCGCTGGTAAGGGTGCTACCCGCTGCCAGTGAAATACGGCTGCCTTTCTTCCAGGTGTGCTGCCGGATGCTGTGTTGTGGAGTTGTCTGCTAGCTTTGTCGCTGAGTACTGTTTGTATAGGTGTTTGAGAACGTGCAAAGTGCCAAGAAGGAAGTGTGGGAGACCATGACAAGGTTCCTGGGTCAAGAACCGGAGTTCATTGATTCGCAGGAAGACACTGCTTGCATGCGAAAACGCGGCTGGATTCACAACCTGCCAAGAGAAGGGCGGCCACCGCTGCCAAACGCAAGTGAGGCTGATGAACCGCGTGCATGCGTGTTTGCGCATGCGTGCATTTCATGTGCTTGTGAGTTACGTGTCCTGCTTGATGTAACTCCTGCGCGTTAGCGTAGGAGATGTGACAATATTTGCAGTGCTGCCAAAGTTGGCGACCAACTGGCCGCAATGGGACAAGCGTATGAAGTTGAACTGCTTCCTGAGCGATATCGGGGTAAGTGTTATTGGCATCTGAAGCCGGCGAGTGATCAAATAATACCTGCCACTTGATTCAATACGCAATTCTATGGCATGCATTCAAATGGGAGGTTGCGTACTTGTATCATACGTTGTCTCTGACATGCTGCTCCGCAGTGTGGCGCTGAAGCCCAAAGGATTGTTGATGAATACGAGAGCAATGGCTTCAACTACATCTCCAATGAAAGCATTGCAACCATGCACAAGAAGAATTTGGTGTGGTCCCAGAAGCTCCCACACACGCTGAGGTATTTTGCTGCGAGGCAATTGTCTAGCTTCTGCATGCTAGCTCAATGCATCATTGGTGGCTTGCTCTGGCTCTGGCTTGTGCAGAACCATGAAATTCACAGAGATTGAAAGAGTCCTGGGATTTCCTGTTAATTATACCATCACGATTGCGATAACCAAGCAACGCGCCAGAGCGCTGGGCTCCACATTTGCGGTTAGTGTGCATTGTGCGCTTTTTGTGCAAAATGCATGAGGGCCAGCCCCTTGCAGCCTTTGCACTTGCGCTGACTTGTCGCACTTGTTGAACTGACCATGATTGCTAAGTACTCACAGTCATCTGCAGCTTTATTATTGTCTCACGCATCTGTGTGGCATGCAGGTTCCCACACTGGTGAGATTGCTCGCACCTGCAGCACACAAGTGGAGGAATGCCGGTTTGTTTCCTGCAGGTATCTGCGTCTTGTCGCTATTCGACGGCATTGGTGCTGCCGCCATTGCCCTTCATGAACTTGGGGTAATTTACTGCTGGTCGTCACGTTTTGCCCCATGCGTGTGGGTACTAGCTGCTGTGCTAATGCAAAAAACGTTGTTGCCATCAGGTCAAGCTGAGGGCATACCACACTTCTGAGATTGACAAAGACCGAGAGCGGGTAGTGAAGAATTGGTTTACAGCACAGCACATAGAGAAGGCATACATACCGCACGGCGCAATCCACAAAGGCATCCTTGCAACAGAGGCCGGAGTAGCTCGCCTTCTGCAGGAGCATGGCCCATTTGACTTGGTCATTGGCGGGAGTCCCTGCAATGACTTGAGCAGCGCCAACCGTAAGCGCGAGGGCCTTTCTGGAGAGCAGTCCCAGTTGTTCCATGACTACGTGCGTGTCGTCAACTTGTTGCGCATGCTGTACACTGCGAACGGCTTGTGCAGTCCTGCTTGCGAGTGAACCATTGCTTATGGCACCTGCGTCATACAGCACTTGCAGATGTCACTGTGGTGAACAATCACAGCTTTGGTTCATTGCAATCACGCCCTAGTGCTGAGCTGAGTACAGCTGATTATAGCAGTAACAGGCAGCAGCCACTTGGCTCACCAACTGAGTCAGCATGTTCATAACTATGCATCAATTTCACTCCACACAGTAATGATCGTTGCTTGCAAGTCAGGCGGTAACATGCGCTCTTACCAACCTTGGCACGGCCAACATGACAACAAAGCAACACAGCGTGCAAAACGCGCCAGAAAGCAGTTTACCATTGTTGCTTACTGAATCACTTACTGCAGCCAGCTGCAACCATGCGACCATGTGCAAAGGGTGCGTAACAAGCTCAGCCTATTCAAGCCAGCTAGAAGCAGGGCTGCCAGCAGCGACTTGGCTATCGCACTTGACGCGACAGGTGCCAACGCATTCTTGCTTGGCATTCTGCGAAACCCGGCCAGTGCACAGAACCACACAAGGGCAAACAACAGCATGCTCAAGTGCCCTGCGTAGCTGGAAAGCAGGACTGCCGTGGATGTCTGCCAGGTTGTCTTGCACTCCGCTGCACGACACCAGTAGTGCAACCACTGAGCCGTGACGTACGCGCATGGAACCATGCCATACACGAATCCCGCAAACCTCCAAGGCAACCGCTTGGCTGATACTCCCGCAACTAGTGGTAGCTCCTGGTAAATAGGCAGGCCCATTGCTAGGCTTCCAATGATGTAAAGCGCCACTCCAGCAGTCCCATACACAGGCCCATGCCAGATGCTTGCCAGGACAGCACCAAGGGAGTGGAGAGTTATCACTGCTGGACTGCTCGCGCGAGGCAGCTGAATCCGGCTAACAACCAGCATCAGCATGATAGACAGCACGATGGATAGCCAATGTCTCAATGCTCCAGGCACCAACGCGGCAGCTAGTGCTGGCAACAGGATGATTGATACATTCCAGATGGTGAGATAGGGCCGTTTTGCTGGCTGATCGCAGTTCAAGCCACAGGCTTTGAGAAGAGATACCCACAACACACGCCGCCTGCTGTCAGTCGAGCGCAACCCAAGGCACAACGTGCGCACGTCATCATTAGCATCCTCCTGCAACCAGGAGTAGTCCAGCTCTGCATGCACGCCGCTGAGGACCGCAACGCCTTCTCCCCACTTGCATGCGCACGCTGCTATTTTATGCACGGGATTGCCCTCACGCCCGATCAGCTGATACACAGCCAGTGTCTTGCCACCACGAAACCCTTCCGGTGCTTCTTCTGGAACATCGGTGAGTTCACAACCCCCGTTGAAGTAAGAGTACACCAATGTGCCTTCCGGGACCAGCCGCAAAGGTGCGAGGCAAGCACCAGCTTCGCTGTTGTACGTGTACGGCTTCAGCACCGGCCCTCTGGCAGTCCCTGGATGGAAAGCCAACTCTCTCGTGCCAACAACCTCCAGCTCTGTGCCTTTGGCGAACTCGCAATGCGCGCTGCCAAAGTACGCCCCTGCACATATGCCGAGGTACGCGCCGCCGTCGTTGACAAACTGTTTGATACGCTCTGTTCCGCGACCGTTCAATACCGCACAATAGGGCAGATCAGCACCACCTGCATGCACGATGATGCGTAAGTCATCGCCATGAAGGAGATAACCTTGCATCAAAGGTTGAACCAACGCTGTTGTGCACACACCAGCCTGCAACTTGCTGTGGCTGCATGACTTGACACTGTGAGCGTGCATGCCTATAACATACCAGGAATTATAAGCAAAGCAGTTGAGGTTTCCCAGCCACCAGCGATGAGCTCATCTGGCAGGATCTCCGTGACCCTATACGCAGAACCCACCGTCTCGCGCACTGCCTCTATTACACTGAGAACGCCGCGAGCGCCTGTTCCAGGACCCGCGTAAACTCGTACGGAAGAAGCCATGCAGCAGCGCAGGAGCTCGCCACGCTAGGGTTTATGAGTGTCTGCATGCAAAGGTGGCTCAGTGCCCTTTTTCACCGAAACTTGTTCACTGCCACAATTGGGTGACGGTCATGCTTTGTAGATGAGTAAAAGACGTAGTTCCGGATTAACCTGAAATGCCTAATCCGCAGCAAGCCTCACCTTGCTAAGAGCGCTGACTTGAGGGATTTAATAGCGAGTAGGTGCAACGCACAGTCAATTGGCAGCTTTTTGGTTGGCTTGCTGCTCACTCCGAAGCTGCTTTATGAGGTCGTCTTTGCGACGCAATTCGGCCTGAGCTGTCTGCGTAATACAAACAAGCTAGATTGCTATGCTTGTTTTGCGAATTGAACACAACGCGATGCCAACAAAGACTGCCCCCACCAACGCCACAGCAATGTCTTTGACGTATCACCTTGAATATGCAGGATATGTTCCGCACCAGGACTGTCCGCTCATCCACCAGCTCTTGCACCTGCAGGTTGGGACTCAACACTAACAGACCTGCCAGATTTGTTGTCAAGCGAAGCAGGTCTGAGTTACAAACAAGGCAAACATGCGCGTCATACAACTTCACCTGCTGTTGAAGCGTAGCAACTTGACCTCTCAAAGCTGCCACTTCAGAGTCCGACTGGTCCAACCGCTTTTGCAGCTGCTACAAACACAACGTACATGACCAGTTCGCCCAGCACTGAATGGTATGCCTGCCATGCTTCAGACACAACATGCATGTGACCAGCAAACACCTTGTCCCAAACGCAACTTGTCTATGCATGCTGCATTGCACAAGGCGGTTATATGCTGCCGACTGAGTCATGCAGCTTGATAAACGTACAACCTTATTCCATCTGGCATTGGTGGTACCATTCTGTGCACAGCAACACAGCACTGTCTGACGCAATGCTGTCTGCTGCACACTTGCCCGCTTACCTCCTTTGGGGTCTCAGTAGGCTCTTTCAACGCTGCCGTCAGGTCGCCATACAAGTCTTCGCTGCCCTCACTCATGACCAGCGCTGCAGTTCCTCACCAGCCATCAGCCACTCCAGCAAGCGTCCGTGGTAGCAATGCATGCATTCCAACTTACGCCAACCCCACCAGCATCCGCACAAGCCTCAGAGCACAACACCAGCAGATACAGCAAGTCAATCCGACCAATCCCACACGTGGACACTGTCGCAACGCCACCAACACCGCCGCCAACACCGCCGCTCTCCTCAGCGACGACGCTCTGTACTGAGCCTGCTCACATCCAAGGTTGTTGTCTGCTTTGTCAAGGTGGTCATGGCGACATCGGCGGCGGCGGTGTCGGGCTACTGCGCCTTGCCGTCAGCGTGCGCCTTGGCTACGCTGCGAGCGCACCGCCCTCCGCTCGCCCCCACCACCAGGCCCCTCCTGCTGTCACAGAGGCGGACAGACCGTCGCCGCCGGCGGCGGCGAGGCCAAACGGCAGCTGCACAGGGAGCAGGCGGTGTTCCCGACAAGAGTAAGTGCCAGTTTGTAAGCTGTTGCAGAAGCAATGGTGGTTCCTAGACAGCAATTGCTTGAGGCGCATTGATTGTTTTGGCGGTTTGCAATTGTCTTGGGTTGAACATGCATGCACACAAACCTTGGCATGTGCGCGTACTGCCAGTTTCAATTGCATTGCATTGGCTGGGTAAAATAGTACACAACTGGCGGGACTTTACTGAATGGGCATGCACAGTCCCAAGGCCCAAGCATGGGAAAAACCCTTACAGCCAAGCTTGCAGCAAAGCTTTATCCACGCAAAAAGCCTTTCTGCATGTGAGATACGCACGCAACTTATGTACGCAAAGGTAACCCCACGCGCTGCAGGTCAGGCCAATGTATATAAGGTTCCAGTGGTAGCGAGTGTTGATTTCAATGCCGATGATGTGCACAAGCAAGCGCGCACGTCGCGGGAATCGTCAGATGTCTGCACAAAGGTGCACACACGTCCCGCTGTTGACAAGCTTGTTGCTCTGCTGCTGTCGTGCTGCTTCAGCGTTGCACAGGCACTCACTGTGTTTTCAGGGAGCAGCGTGCTGTTCAGCACCAGGTGATGATAGCCAGCAGGAAGTACATTCAGACAACTTAGTAGCCAGAACAAGACGGCGAAGCAGTCATCTGGGCGAAGCTGCGCATCAGGTTAGCATTGCAATGACGTGCTGCATGGCTTTCCATAACAGCGTCTTGCATTGCACTCATGATGACAGCAATGCACATGAGCATGTGCACACATCGAGTTACTGCTTTGTTTACAGAGTTTGGAGGTAGCCAGCAGCAATGCGGCTTCCCTATGGCAGCGCTTTGCGAAGCGTGCAGTTGTAGCATCAATGGCTGCGGTGCTGTGCATGCCATCAGCTGCCAATGCGTATAACCTATTTGGATCCCCTCTGGACAAAGACCCTGTTGAGCCTTTTACCATTTATGGCACCATCTTGTGAGTGTCATTTGTGCACCTCGTGACCATTGTGCTTGTGTGTCAAGTTACCCTGCTGATAAGCGTTTTCAACATCCTGTTTGTTGTGCGCAGTAAGAAGTACCTGATAGAAAAGATAGAGAACGGCCGAGTGGTAGCGAGGAAAAAAGGCGTCACCGCAAAATGCTGGCAAGTTGACTCATTGGGTAATGCTGTGTGCACCGTCACGTGCATATCACTTCATGACAGTGCTTGCGAGGTGCACAGTAATCATCATATAGGTTCAAAGCAGTTCCGTGACATTGCAATATCTTGCAAGTGACATGTTGATTATTTGTTTCTGTATTCAGTGCCACAGCAATAGAGCCCACATTTGAAACACCTGAGTTTCGCGGACTACCCATTGGGATGAAGGTGAGCAACGAAGTGGAATGCACACATTTACTGGTTTGCTGTGCCCTCCTTCTCACTACTTACCTGCGGACGTTCGACAGATGAATGTTCCTGGATATGACCCACGTTGCGCCAAGGGAGAGGCCCCCACGAAGGAGGAGGCCTGCATCCAGCCGTGTGAGACGGCTTGCGCGGCTGCGATTGATGACCACATCAAGCGCGAAAAATCTCTCTCTGGTTACGTCGTGGATGCGAAGGATAGGGCCAACGTGCTCAAGCGGTGCTCGAGACAGTGTATCAACGAATGTAAGCTCCATGCCCTGTTTTGGGGTCAGTACTTCTCTGAAGCGCAACACAGACAGCTGTGTTTGAGTGTCAACATAGCTGTGTTGATTGCAGGCTTACAACCCGGAAATTCGTCATCTTTTGTGGCTCCATTTCGACCTTGACAGTGGGATGCCATCCAGCTGTCAAGGATCACCCACAAGTGTGCAGCACCTCAGTGCCTAATGTTTCCTGCACCTCCGCACCACTTGTTCCCAGGCAACTACCTGAATGGTCCAGCAAAAGTCGTGCAAGCGCCAAACTTTTGTGGCAGTGGTTGCATCTGGCCATAAAACGATGGCGACCGCTGCAGCAAGACAGCCTGCGTACTTGCACAGCTGGAAGGTGCTGGGTAGCCACTGCAGCCTCTGCACTCACGAGTTTGTAGACGGTATGGAGCGAGCGCTGCACAACTGCACTTGTGACACTGAGTGCTGGTGCTGGCTTGCGCTTGCATTAGTCATGCTGGCGATAAGCAGTGAGGCACTGAGTCTGCTTTGCTGCCAACTAGTTGATGGTTTGGCAGCCCCTACCCAACCTGTGTTGGACATGCCTACACGTGCAGCCTGAATGCAATTACATAGTATATCCACATCATTGAGAGCGTTGATGATGGCGGATGCTACATTCTGTTTTGCATACAATCACTGGCAGATTCACATGCGAGACCAATGCTGGCGTTGCAAATCAACTGGTTTTCAATTTACTTATCCAACTTTTCTTGTCGTGTTGGTTTTGCAAACACTGTTCCAACTCAGCGACCCGCTGTTGCAACTGCTTAACTTGCTGTTCTTGCAAATCAACTTGCGCCCTCACTGCCTGGATTTGCAAAGAACAGAGAAAACAGCTGTTGGCCTGCTGTTGACAGGTGCACTTGACTTGCGCAATGCAAGGACAACACATGTTGCCGGCTTATAACATGCTGCAATACAAGCCCAGTGTACCTCTCGATCTTGCCGCAACTGATCATCCTTCCGCCTTTCCTTCTGTGAACTCCTATTGTACTCAAACAAAACAACTCCGCTCGCAATCTGCGACACACAACGTCAAGGTCATGTCCTAAGCATTGAGATTGATGTTGTAGTTAAGTGTGCACAAAGTGTGATAGGATGCACTTACTGAAAAAATGACGGTTTCTCCAATAAAGTCCGCAGCATTCTGTATGGCACGCTCTTCGTTCAACGGGCGGATCTGCTCCTGTGCTTCCTGGCCGCCATACAGCTGCCGTGCGAGACGCACATTGATGCGGTGATAGGCTTGTGCGAAGCCCACAATCACCTTACGGAAACCTGGCCTGTTGACCGCTTCTTTCTACTTGCATGAAACATTAGCGAAGTAAGTCCCATGAGTGCAACATCCATGGGTGTTTCATTGTAGAAAAAAAAGGACACGAGAAACATACCAACAAAGCTATCGTATGTGTGTGTGCGCGCACGTGTGTGTGCATGCGCGTGTAAACTCCATAGAGACAAGCTCTCAGTTTACACATAACAAGGCGCAAAGAGGCTGCCAAGTTGGTTGCAGCACACATTGGCATGATCGCAGCATCAGAGGCAAATAGTTGGGAACTTCAAAGTGTCTAATCAAACTGTTGTCGTATTGCTAGCAAGCTTGGAATAGATGTACACATAACCTCACGACTAGAGTGTGGTTATGTGTACACATCTGGATGAGACCTGGTTGCATTGAATGAATAAAAAGACCCTGTACCAAGGACGTACCAAATGTGGAAACCAATAACAATGCGAACGAGTTTGCAAACCTACCTTTACTCTTTGGGCAAGGGGTTTGGAGAGCGTCCTGATCACCAGAGTGCCTAGCTTAGCGAGCGGCAGCACCGCCATGTACAGACCGCCTGCACCCAACCGCGGCTAGCGGTGGGTCCAGGGCAGGACGGACCAAGCTAGCCCAGCCTTGGGCACCGGCCGCATGCAAGTGGAGAAAACTATCACTCACAGCAACAGATAGCAGCTCCCGTGAGATACACAGACGTGAACACTGAGCTTGCTTGCTTCTTATGCAACCCCAGACATGGTCAGCTGTTGTATGCGTTGCGGCTGAGCTGCAAATAGTGCTGCTGCAAGAAGAAAAGGCGATCAATGACACTGTCAACCAACAGACCGCCTGCGCCTGCGCCTCTGCCTCAACAACACCCCGCTCCCGCGTTGCAGCGAAGTTGTTATCGCATATGTGTACTGAGAGATCGCGCTAAGTTGCTGCAGGCAGCGGGTGAATGATGTTGAGTTCTTTGCACAGAAGCCAAAGAGTCTTGCACGCTATTCCCGCTACTCAACGTCTGGAGTTTGTATTTCGGCTTCTCTGAACCAAGCTTCTGCTTCCAGACACCGCTTCACTGCCACTTGTGAGGTCGAGTTGTGGCACCCGCCGATTGGGTCAGGCCATGCGTTCCGTCCATGCTCAAACTTCTGTGAATCACTACGTTTCACAGTTCACATCTTGCGTGAATTACCGCCCTCATGGCTGCGGCGGTGACCGTGGCGGTGTCGCCGTCCTTGTTCATAACGGTACCCGGGCTGCAGAGAAGGAGGAGGCGGGTCGAGGGTGGGGCGAGAGTTGCCGTCTGTGGCGGTGCGAGGAGCCAGCAGCAGGGACTGTTTGGGGTGGGGGTATGAGTGAGTAAAGGCATGTGTTTGATGTGCTGTGCTGCTGCTGTTGACAAAAAAGGCTGTCTTTTTGCAAAAAGATGGTACATGGGGCGAATGCTACGGACAGGCACCCCTGTGCCACAATCCCTGCATTCTATATGATATACTGTAGCCACGACGCATTCACTTGACTTGTCATTTTTCCTGCTCGTACCTTACACGCATGCGCATCCAAACAAAACGAGCAACAGGCCTACATTGTGAGTGCTCCTGCGCATTGTTTGCATACGTTTCATGATGGGTCTCAACAGGGTTTCTTCAAAGGCAAGAACGACGGCAAACAACAGAGGTCGAAAACAAGTCCACCTGATGTGGGCCTGCTACAACCACAGTACACGGTAATAAACAATACCTCTGCAGCTGCTTCAGTCTTTTGAAACGGCGCGTGCAGATTAATGCAATTGAACTGATGCTCCCTGGGACCCGTAATTTTAGCGCAGGTCTTGAAAGCTGATGACAAGTATGAAGTACGCATGTATACAGCGCATGTGGTTGTAGAGACTGAGTACGAACGCAGGCCCGATGGTGAGTATGACAATAAAGCTGAACAGCTGGTGACATCAACTGCCAACCTTACTCATCATGCTTGCAGGCTACTTAGCTTTGGGTGAGTATGCTGGCGGCGAGAATGCCGAGGGCGTGAAGTTGATTGACACTGCCCCAGTTACAATGGACTACCCGGCCTCCAGTCAGGTAAGCATACAAACACTGTACATGCTTGTGTGTTGTTGAGCATTGTGCACAATCGCTCATTATGCACAGCTGCAGGGTGCAAAGACGATGTCGCTGTATGCACGGCGACGAGACTCGGATAAAATGCCCCCTTTGCCCCTCAACCCGGCATTGCAGCTGCGCATCGCTGGTGGCGAAGCAGGCAAGGAGGGACATCAGGCATGCACATGTGCAATGCAAATCAACACGTTCACATTGATAACGCTGATGTTGTGCCTCACAGTGGCAGTGCTGCCCTTCACTGGCAACGCGACTCCAGCAGCGGCAGCATCTGCGCGCTCTGAGCTGGTGAAGCTCCTCTCCAGAGATGGCGTAGCGTTGGCCGAGGAGTACCGCGATGGGGCGTTCTGCATCGCTCAGGTGAGGGGGGCGGGGAGGGGGGGAGTGTGCGTGGTTCTCTGTTGCCTGCGTGTGTGGCCAGCAAACATGTGTAGAGTGCGTGTTGACTGCTGGCGGTTACGCCGGCCAGTTGGTTTACACGCATGCTTGCAGTATGGCCCTATCTACGCGCTGCTGCAGCGGGTGAACGAGCTGCACCTAAAGGTGGACCTGTAGTGTAGACCCTCACAGAGTGCTTCAACAAGGCAAGCGTCCAAATGGTGCAAGAGGGAATGGTATTGTCTGGTTATATTTCTGCCTAGCCAGCCTGTTGCAACGGTTAGGTACAGAGGGGAGAATTCGGCGTAGCATGCTGTTTCTTGAAACCTTGGTTATTATTACAGTTAGTCCTTTGCGTCCATGATGCCTCCAGCAGTGATCTGGTAGACGTGTATGGCTGTCAAGGCGTAACAAGCTGACAGTGGGTGAGTGCAAGCACACATACTGCATCATGTTCAAACTTTTCTGTTTGGGTGGATATAGCTTCGGCTTCCGGAAGGTTCGGGGAGTCGTAAATCTTCATCACTCGCTGCTCGCCCTTCCCTTTGCGCAGGCTCAATCGAACAGTTGATGCGTGCGCCATGACATGACCGCCAGCGGGCTTCTTTGGGTCAGCAACAAACATGGCGCCCGCTCCAGGATCCGAGATAACTGGTGCATAGACAGTCATATAGGCAGCCATGCAAGGCTCATGCATCCGTGGTGCTAACCGCATTGCGTAAGCACCTTGATTCGTGTAGTACACTGCCACATTGAACTCCTCAGCAATCTTCACCAGTGTGGACAGGAATCTTGCCAGTTTTTGCTGCAAGCAGTGGCACGCGCGTGAGTGTATACATGTCTTAATACAACTGCAGGATGGAAGAGATGTCACCATGCGTGCTTACTTGTCTTTCGGCAAGCTCTCCTCTGCCTGAGAAGTCTACCCGGAACAGTGCAGTGATGGAATCGATAATCTGCAACAGGTAGTGAGCACGCAGATTGTTGGACTGCGCTTGGTGACAGCACCTACCAGAAGCCTGAAAGGTTCCTCGACCATCTTTGCAGCAAGGGCCATCAGCAGGTCTTGTTGATGTTCGTGGGTGTATGCGCGAGCATAGACAATGTTGTCCAGCACAGCATTGGCGTCCAGGCTGTACCGCTCAGCAATGGGAATGATGCGATCTGGACGACTGCAGCCATAGTGTCAAGGCAAGCAAGTAATTGAAGAGTGCGTGCTCAAGAGAGAAAGATAAAGCATTGCATACTGGCTGAATGGGATACAATGTTCCCTCAGTGTCGATGTAGGCCACCTTGCCCGCACCACCCTTCATGGACACTGGTAACTGTGTTGTGACACAGAATGTATGTGCCAGTTGAGTCTTTCCAGTTCTGTAGAGGCCAACGCAAGCATTAGCACACTGCACTCAACATAGGTTCACGTACTACTACAGACTTTGCAGTATATCTGGTTGTGATGGTCAGCGCATGCCAAAGAAGGTTGTACCTGAATTCTCCAAAGGCCTCTGTCAAGCACATGGTCTCCAGGCCACCTGTCAGTTCAATAGCTGTGTGCAATGTCTCTCACCCGTTAATCAAACACTCGCAGTCAATCTCTCACCTCCAAGCAGATCATCAAGGGCTGTTGAGCCTGTTGTTATCCGAATGACGCTTTTACGCTGCAGGCCACCAGACGGCAGAGTGTGTAAGTGTTGCAGGAAGCAACGTTGACTCTCTGTGCATTTAGAAGGCTCTACTTGACAGACAAGAAGGGCTAACTGTTCAAGAGCCGGGTCTCACCCGCTCAAGAACAGCGTTGCCTGTGATGTAGCCTGCGTTCTGCAAGACAGGTAGCACTGTTGTTAGGTTTCAATGAACGCCAGTGCCAGCGTGCACTTTTTGGTTGTTGTCAAGCCTGTCGCAGAAGTTTAGAATGCAATACATGCAAACCTCCTGCCAGAACTTACCGGCAGAACTTTGGCAACGGCTTCAGCCATCTTCTCAACCTTTCCTTCGGACAAGCCCTTGATGTTGGCCAGCACTTTGCGTGTTCGCATAAGGAACCCATTGCAAGTGTAGATGCCAGCCTCCTTTAGCTTCTTTACGTCGCCAGCATTGATGCCGAATGAGGTCACTGAAACAGCAAAGAGACCTTTGTTAGCTGCTATTGTCAATTGCAAGAGCAATGGAGACTACAGTACGGCTGTCATGCATGTTGGAGCATGCCGGCAGCAGGCGGCATCACAGCTGTGTACAGTCTGAAGCTTGACTAATACATTTGCTTCTGCAGCTACTGCTAAGCAGGCGCACTAGTTGCCAGCAAGCAGGTGCGCGTACGTTTTTCCAAGTGACAGAAAGCTGCACGCACAAGCTCACAAGCAGAGCCTTGGCTTGTGTACTAAGCAGCACAAGCGGTCACTTACACTTGTCTATGGACTCAAAGCTTTCTTCCTCGTCAGCATCATCATCAACCATAGCAGCTTCATCGACAGCCTCTGGTGGCGGGGCAGCAGCCCGACGACTGGCAAGCATGTAAGTGTGAGCAGCATGATCAAGATGTCGCACCACGGGGCTTAGCCTGTGCCATACAGCGTGCACTGAGTGCTGTGCTGGCTAATAACATGGCCAGCACTAGCGTGGTGGTTGCACAGTCAGTGCAGAGATTACGACAGCTGTGCCTGATGAGCAATGCAAAGAAACAGTCTGCAACTTGCAGTGCCATTGCAGCAAGTGCGTTGCCTGAGTTTACAGTACCAGTGGCACGGTGCAAGAAGACCACCGACAGTGAAAACTCTAACATGCAATGCACGTGCAATGAGCAATACAGGTGACTGCTTGTGTTATATTGAACCAGCTCAGCTTCCTTGCTGTAATCGCACTTGCCATAGCACTCACCTTCTCTCTGAGACGGTCATGGTGGCAGCTTTACAGGTGGAGACCAGCGTTCAGGTGAATTGCTGGTGGTTGCTTGGTATGCTAAGCAACTCAACCCACAGCTTACGGTCACCGTACAGTGCCAGATCGCGTGTGGACACCTGCTGAACTGTACACGCAGCGGAGGTAAGGCATGCATGCATACATGCTCCACTTGGTTGCGCAGCATGTGTAAAGCAACACAGCAGCAGACTTTGAAGCAGCGCACTTTCCCTAGCGGCACCACACCAGGCCAACACACCTTCTGTCCACCTAAGTTGCTTGCAACCTCTCAGCGCTTCACTGACATGCAGCGAGCAGCAATGCACTCCGACGCAAGCAACGAGCAGCTATTTATGCATGCTGCAACAAAGCGATATCCTATTCAGCCATGGTGAATATCTGTACCGTGGACCGCGATATCGCGAATCTGGTGCCTGTACAATCTGATCAGTCAGCAAGTGATTCACTGCTTCAGAAATTTGTTCACTCTTCAAGAGTGAACAATAGCACATAACACGCAAGTCGTGTCATTAGCGGTAGGCGTGTTGGGGTGGGTGGCGATGACGCCGGCGGCGGAGGCAGGGCAGGCGGCGGCGGAGGCGCTGAAGGCGGCGCTGTTAAAGGCGTCTGTGTCTCTGTCCGGCGCGCCGTCGGCGGCGCAGCTCCAGGCGTGCATCGACTTCCTGCGGCAGGAGTCGGAAGTCATTAAGGAGCGGGTGCACGACACCATCGCAGATGGGTACCACCAGCAGCTTGGCGTCTTCAACGACGCTGCTCACGTACAGGTACGCACGTCTGAGTGAATACTGTGTTGTGCTTAGTTGAGTGTTTATTCCGACCATGTGGCTGCTGCAGCGGACCAAACATGCTACGTGTACTGTTAAGTTGTCAAGCTGTACTATTGTCAAGGCATGCGAACGCACTTGTGCTCTATGCTGTGTCAGATGGTCAACTGTGTCGCTGCTTATTTGCAGGAGGAGGTTGGAGACTCGCTTACTCAACTTGACGAGCTACTGACCAGTGAAAGTGGTGCCGATGAGGATGAGGAGCTGCAGAGGCTTGCATTGTCAGAGCGGCAGATCACAGAGCAGTTGCGTCAGAACGCTGAGCAACTGGAAGCGTTGAGCTTGATTGTGAGGCTGAACACTCAGCTACGCAACATCAATGTTGCAACTGGTGGCATTGATGAAACCGCCAGCGCCTTACACGAGTTTGCCGGTGCATTGGCGTCTGCTTTGCCTGCTGCTGCAACAACGGACTCATCAGTGGATGGCAACGAGCACAGACATGTTCCCAAGGCTTTGGAGCTTCTCCGTGACAAGTACCAGGATCTCTTATCAGAAGTAAGTTGTCATACTTGCAAAGCGAACAACTGTTGTGCCTGTATTGACAGGCATGGTGTGGGTAGAGTTGACTGACATCATCTCATGCATGGTTCGCAGTTTAGGCAACGAATGGGATGGCATATCCTTTCAGTGTTTCATATCGATAAGATTCAGCGCACTCTCACCATCAAAGCTTCGCAGTCTGGAACAGACAGCATCAGAACGTTGCTGGAAGCCGCTGCACGCTCAAATTTGCTGCCGGAGCTGCTGCGCCTAGTTGCGGATGATGTAATGAGGACATTTGTTGAACCCCTGGCAACCACGGCAACATACATGTCGCAGGATTCAGATGTTATTTCTTTCAAACTGCAGCTTCATGATGGCGTAGCATCTCAGGTGGGTGTACGTAATTTGTTGCCAGCAGTCGCTTTTTCAGCATGTGCATTTCAGTTCAGCTAGCAACCGACTTTCTGTTGCTTCCCATTCTACATCAGAGTCCCAAAATGAAGCTGCAAGGCATGTTCTCCAGTTTGTTGTTGTTACTGGAGTTTCTATGCCGTCATGCGGTTGCGGACACAAAGACTGGTGCGGAGGAGCTTGGAGCCGCCCTGTGGTTGCCACTCTGCGACAAAGTAAAGGCTGGTCATCTCAGCAAGGTACTATCAAGCTGTTCTGTACAGTGCCAGTGTCACATGCCTCTGGCAATCCATTGCATGACTTGAGTTGTGTGTCTGAGTATGCTGGTTTCAGTGCAGTAACATTGCAGCCTCGCCGTGCTCATTCGCATATGCATTGTTGTAGCAACCAGCTTGTCACGTGGCAGGCGCTGGATAGCATTGCGCGCCAAGCTGCTGCATTTGATCATGCAGCTGCAATGGCAAGCAACTTTGAGACATCCGTCGAGAAGTTGGGCATCATCAAGCCTGCTAGTGGGGCTCGGCATCTCAGCCAGTATGTTGCGGACGCTGAAGTTTCCACGGCTGTCGCGCAACGGCAGAAGGTAACACACAGGGTGTCAAGACCCAGTTGACATGCATACTGTAGGTGACCCTTGTACATGTCTGCAGGTGCTCTTGAAAGCAAGGTCACTGCTGCTTGATACCAACCACTCAACTGTGCGGGTATGCAGTCGTAAACTCACAGATAGATGCCATCACCTTGTGCCATGCACCTCACAACTACTTTGTATGGCTTTGTGCAGGTGTCCGATTGCGCCTTGTCGGATGGCATGAGTGGCACATCGTCAAATGACAGTGCTTCCAAGCAACTGTCAGAACGGACTGTGCTAGACGCCGCACCAGTTAATGCATGCACTGTTTCAAGACCGTATTTCCACTTCTCACCGTGCCAAGTGAGCCGGGCGACCATTCAACTCTGCGAACTAGCCACCAGCACACTGGAGGTCAGTATTCTACAGTGCCTGCACAAGTCATAAGGTCACAATGCCCTTAGAACTGGTTCTACAGGATGCCTGCCACGCACGAGCCCGCAGCGCCGCAGTGCTGTACCGTACAGCACGTGACGTGTTTGACGTCTTCCGGGCGGTAGCACCCATTCGCGCAAGGTCCACCCGTCATGAAAGTGTCCCCCAGCTGCCAATGTTGTTCCACAACGACTGTATATACCTCGCACATCAAGCCCTAACGCTCGGTCCTAGGTGGGTGCACTGTATTTGTGTGGTTGCTACTTACGGTTCAACCAACGGATGGGTTTTAGAGTTATGTATCATATGCTTGCACAGGTTTCAGAAGCATATGTCAAAGCCTTTGTGCACATACGCCACCTTTATAGACTTCGCCCCATACCTGTTGCGCATTGGCAAGCAAGCGTTCTATCGTCAACTGAACACGCAAGGGCAGGAGTTGGCAAAGTTGATAGATGCACTGGAAGGTCTAGGCAACACGGATGACGAGGTGCGCTACGCGCAAGTGGAGCACGCATTCAAGCAGACGCTGCACATGATGCACAAGCTGAAGAACGTGTGGCAACAAGTGCTTTACCGCGGCACTTTGCTTGAAGCACTGGCTGCCATGGTGGAAACAGTTGCTAGCCGGCTGGTTACAGAGATTCTGGCGCTGCAGGACATGTCAGTGGATGAAGATGAGCAGGTGTGATGAGTTGAATACGGTGGTCTGGTCCTCACTGCTACACTTGTTGCAATTGTATCTTGCAATGCATTGGTTGTTGTGTAACACATTCTCCTTGTCTCGCAGTTACGAAAGCTCCTGCAGTTGTTTATGGAATGCAGCGATCTGTTTGCGCCTGAGGAGGAGTCTGCAGGGGAGGCTGCTGGGGAGATGGACCACGTGTCTATCGGGGACCTCGTCCCGCACTGGAAGCAGCTGAAGCTACTCGCGGAGATGCTGGACATGGGGCTGGTGGCCATCACGGAAGCATGGGAGAACGGCACCGTCCGAGCCTGCGGCTTCACGGCGGAGCAGACAAGCAAGCTGGTGCGGGCTATTTTTTCCGACACGCAGCTGCGAAGAGACTGCCTGCGACGTATATCGGGATAGGGGAGGGGGAGGTGTTGGTCTGATCAGCGTGATTGTTTTATAGTTGTGGCTGGCCTGGTTTTCTTGTGGGGTTGTGCAAGGGGAAAGTTGCCCTGTGTAAATCTTCTGTGCATAGGTTGAGGGTCAGCGTAAAGTGTTGAACTACAAGTTTGTTCTGATGGGTACACCTTGTGTGAGTGCAACATATGAACACCTGGTTGTCTTGGTTGGGTTTTATCCTTTTCGGAGATGCATTTTTGTAAAACTTGTACACTGTCAGGTAAGTAACGCATGGTGTTGGTGTTTCACCTGTAAACCCTCCAAGAGCAGTCTGGAGACTGCTTAGCGTCACTGCACAGGCACTGGTGGTCTTGCAATCAGTTGACATAAGCAGCGCAGTTCAGTTGTGTATCACTGGCAAGCAGTGAAATCTGCAACAGCAGTGAACGACAACATCGCATCGCCATTGCCAAGCATCAAGCCCACACAGCAGTGCACTTTCAGCCTAAGAAGTTTATTGAGGGGCGCTGCAGCACAGTAATGTGCGCCGCATGCAACTGCGCTGGCAATTGGCCGCGCACTGATGAATGTTGGTAACCAAACTAACTAAACTTCTACAGTAGCACAGGCAAACATCCAACCCTAACCCTACGTGCTGGGTAAAACGGTGGGGACGGGATGACTCAGACTATAAAGAAGGGAAGCAAATCCTGTGAATGTGCGGAACTGTTGTTTCGAGTGTGGGTGATTGGAAGCATGATTCAGTAGGGGGTCAAGGTGATCAGTCGCACGTCCAAGCTGCGCAGCGGCGCCACCTGCCTTCTGCACCACAATGGCGAGCGCACCTGCTGCAATACACATGTCATGTGAGAGTGAGCTCTAAGAACATACACACATGCACACGCATGCAAGTGTCTGACGCGTGCAGCAGTACCTCAGACTTGGCTTTCCCGCCGCGCATGCCGGTGGGGGAATCTGAGCCAAAGGATGAGGGCGAGGAGGCGGCGGGTGAGTGCGAGCCGAGCAAAGATGCGGGTGAGTTGGGTGCGGACAGGGTGCTCCCGCCGCACGCTCTCAATCGCGCCCTCACACGCAGCCTCTCTCGCGCGTGCTGCTCCAAGCTGCTGCTACCCAACCCGCTCAAACACCCTGCACTACCCCACTCCCCGCTGCCGCTTGAAGACAGCAGCGCTGGCGGTGTCATCCTTAACTGCATCGCAAAGAGGTTGGATAAGTAGTGCATACACGCGCACGTGCGCACAGTTATTGCAATTGTATCTGTGCAATGTCACTCTCAGTCACAGCACACACCTGTGCTTCAAGTGTGTCGCAGAGGGCGCTCTGATCGACGTGCGTGGTGATGAGGCGGGGTCGTGCTGGCGCGGGTGCAACGGGCATCGCAAGCGGCTGTCAACACAGAGCATCACTGCGTGTGTAAGTACAAGCAGCAGAGACTTGTTTTTGCAGCATAAAACGTTGGGGATGGATTAGGATATGAGTTAACACCTCACCTGTGCGGGGTAGGTGGGTCCCGAGAATGATGCCGAGGAGGCCGACGAGGACGTGATCGGCGCGTGGGTGGGGTGATGGTATTCAGCGCGGATGGACAGCGGCACGGCGGCCATTGTAAATGTGAAGGAGGGCGAGGGCGTGGTGAGCGGGAGAGATGCGGGGGACGGGCTTAGCATCACCGCCACGCCCTTGACTGTGATATACAAAGCACATTCAGGTTATTGTTGTAATTCATGCTCTGTGGTGATGCTTGCAACCAATGACTTATTGCTGGCGTCAGGCTCGAGCCCTATGAACACACTAAGTATACATAGTTCATGTCAAGTATACATAGTTAATGTCCTCACTGTATGTATTAGCTTACGATTGGCGTAGTCAATGCCAGTCGCAAGGCACATCATGCTGATGACCCATGTCTCAACCAGCCAATCGACAACGTGAGTGCTTGCAGCCGCGAAGTTACGGCTGCAGCAATGCCAGCGTGACGTGCTGTGACATGGTGCTGGTAATCTTACCAAGCGGGTGGCTGTCCTGCTCACCCACCGCCGCCGCCGCCAGCTCCTTGACCTCGATGTGCTCCGTTTCCTTTCACACACACTCGCTACAACAAAGCACGCTGCTTCACTGGGGTAATCTGGCTTAGTCTAGACTACGCCGCCTACTGTAGAAGAAGCCCAAAGTGTAGTGTATGCTTCCTCCTATGGTGCTCTCTCCCTGGCCTGGTACGGCCTGGTCCTGGAACTACTTGTATGCCCCGCTAGTGTGCTGGTGTTGTCACACGGATAGGATGAGTGTTTAGTCAGAGGCGGCAGCGGCGGTGTTGGTCAGAGCGGATCGGACTAGAGCAGTTTGTCGGGTCTAGGACTGAGAGAGAGTAGACCGGACCAGGCCACGGCCGGACCAGGCCAAAGACTAGGCTCACGACCAGGACCAGACCAGGCCAGGTAGTGAGACCAAAGAAGGCCATCCATCAATGACCGGACGACCCGACCCAGGTCCATGCTTAACGCCGGTCGTTGAGAGCAAAGCAGCAGCGCCGAGATGGCAGCAAGCACCAGTGTTGTCCGGTCTGAATGCCGCTGTCGACCGGCAAGTTAGGGGCGACGTCACGTGACGGTCGAGGGGAGGGACATAAGATCTAAAAACGAGAGCAGAGCGGAGAGCGAGAGACTTGTTTCGCGCGAATAATAAGTCAAACAAACAAAGTCGCCGCCGGAAGGAAAAGGCACACCCACAAACATTCCGAAAGGTAAGGAAGGGATGCTGCACAGCTTCCGGAAGTGACGCAGGTACATTGTCTCTAACAGAGTGGTTCAACCTAGCTAGGCCCTGCATGCGTGAGGGCGGTGGCCGCAAGTGCCTGAGAGCTTGGGATCTCATGCTCCGTCCAGACCCTTCCAAGCCCTGGCCGCTGCGGCCACCATGCAGGCTGGCTGCCCAGCTGTCAGGATGCTTGCCGTCACATGGATGTTGCTGTGATCGGCGCCGCCCAGCAGCATCACTGACGTCGGCAAGAAGAGCCGATTGCGACAGCTCGCAGGCATGGCGCCTGCCACCGGGCTTATTGGGTCACACACACACGCCTGTGTGCTGCAGCCGTGGCGCACAACACCGTGACTTTGCCAGGCTACTCACGCCTGCTTGCTTGCCACGAGCGGCATCAAGCAACGCAGAGTTTGTCAACACGCACGTGGTACAAGTAATTGCTCTGTCTTTGCGACAGGCGCTCTGCGCTCTTTATTATCGTTGCCACTGCCGTGGCCATTGCGATATGGCGCTCGCATCTGCTAACTAACTGGCCCACCATTGAGACTCATTGCACCTCTTCTCCCACGTAGCCAGATAGTTGTCACTGACGGCGTCAATGCAACAGCCTGGGCCTGGTAGAGTGCTACAACGCATCCAGCTGTTGCAATGACATGTGCATATATCCGTCGCTGAGGTGCAAGACTACTACTTGTAAAAATGCATTCAATTGCCAAGTCGGACTGACTTTGCTCATTGCTGCTTTTGCGTGCTTTCTAATCTGAGGAGCAGGTGCTGCGAGAGGTCCTGGACGCCCTGGATGCGTCAACACTTGGCTTCCCTCTTGGACTCGCCAACCTCTCGCGCCTCTTGCCTTGGTGCACCACGAGTGGCTGCCCATAAGAGCGTTTGTTATTGAGAGCGATCCGGTCAGTGTGTTGGCATTAATGCCTTGCTTCATGCAGTGTGCCAGCACAACCCACAGTGCATGCGCGTGTATAGCTGTGCACACACGTGCTGAGTATATAGCCTGCAGCGGTATTTGTTCTGAATTCTGGTCATGGCTGTGGGTGCACACTCATACATAAACGCCTCCCTTGTCCACAGGCAATGGGTTGTTCACACTTGTGACCACACATAAGACACATGCACACATTGCAGCTTGCTGCATTGCAGCAACAATCTCCTGTGAGTGAGGAGATTAATAATCATGTCCATTACGCGATTCAGTCGTTCCGCTCAAAGATGCATGGATGCGTCAGCGTATATTCGATATATACGTCACATCCCCAGCGATCATGTGGACGCAAAGCTGCTGTACTGATATAAAGACTGCTCAAAGTGCTTCGTTGACAACATCCACTATTTTCTTGTAATTGGGATGCTGGTGAGCCCGTCATTGTGTGTACGTGCACATGCAATACTACCACAGGGTCAGGCACGCGCACATGCACGCGTACATTCTGATTCCAATGACCAGCATCTTATGCACAATGTGCTGAACTTGTGGCATGCAATGAAGGTTTCGATTACTACTCTGGCACATACACGGAGAGTGAAGTGATGCAAACCTGTTGCCTGTCGCGAAACACATCAAGTATGTGGTAAGCTCTACGTGCATTGTCAATGTCATGCTTAACATCTCAGCAGCTGATTTGAGTTGGCTTTACCCACAGCATGATAGCGCTTTCAACCTGATCACAGCTGAGACTCAGGTTCAACACGCAAATCTATGACGCACTTCTGGTTGACGTTGGTGACAACGGTGCAAGCGCGCAGTCCATGTTCTTGCGATTGGAAGAGGTTGATTTGACGGCATGGCTGAGTGAGATGTTTGCAGAATCGCGTCCTCAACCTTCGCACGCATTGCGACAACATGCTATTGGTTGACATATGCACCTGAACCGCCACTTGGCGGGTTTTTTAGTGTTTGTCCACCTTGCATTCAAGTTGTTGTGAACCCTGTACAGGCAGCTGCCATCAAAAGCAGGTAACCAAGGCGTTACTGAAGAGGAGCATTTCAAATTCGAGCTGCTGATAGTGGATGCATTATCTGTTGGCTTCAGCAAGTACATCATGGTCATAATTGACCTTCAACAACAGCTCGTGCCGTCTTGCAGCACGTATAAAGTTGAAGCTGCTGATATCGGTTGCCATAACCACCTGGGCACAGTTACGCCTGAGGAGGTGGGCTGAGCGTTCTTGAAGTTGTCCACATACGGGAAGCTAAGTCCAATGACACCGTGCACATTCGAGCTTAGCTTTTTGAATCTGAAGAGCTTCACGGGTGCTGACCGCAATTTCCCAGGCGTGACTGCGCGCAGTTGGAGATGGCAATCAGAGCTAGCATCGCCGTAGACTAGAGATCAACTATCAAAACATGTGTGACTGTGCGTAAATGCCTTTTCCCACATGTTGGATACATCGAAGGGCATATTCTTTGTCGGAAAGTTGATAAGGCCCCAAGAGTCATTGTGGTTGTTGCGCCCTGCCTACACTACTTACCTTGCTGGTGTGTATCCATGTCTGAATGGAAATGTTTGAGTGTTATTTGCCATTGAGAGATGTAACCTATATGTATATGTGTCAATTTGTGTACCACACACGCGCAACCATGCGGATGTATCTGCAGACGGATACCATACTAGCCAGCAGGCAACAAACGGTATAACAGAATACACCAAAGAGCTAGGGGTTTGACGCAACTAAGTGCAAGCGGGGGCAGCGGGGGTGGTTTACGACGCTGCAGCAGGACATGCTGGTGCTGACGCTGGAGTACTATGTGCATGGCAGCGCCGTATTTATGTACACACTATGCCCACATCGTAAAAACTCGTAATCACCTCACTCAGGTGCAGTCAAAAATAGTGCAAAGTCATGCATTATAATCTTACACTTCATGCATGCTGGTGCTGTAATCCATTTCGTGTTGTAGTTGGCGGGCATATTGCTACCCATCTACCAAGGGCCAGCCGACGGAACGGAGAAGAAAAACAGGCGGTATAAGTATACATACAAAGAGTAGGGTAGCACAGGTACACATCTACTTGACGCTACTTGCGTCACACGCACTGAAACTATACTTGTCTTTTGCATCCCACTTGTACAGCGTGTCCACTCCGCACTCCACTCGCTCAAGTGCTGGAACCCAGCACCCATGACGCAAAGCTTGAACACCACCTGAATGCACCCAAGTCATCTACTGCTTCCTCACGCTGGGCAAAGCGCAACCTCCAATATGCAGCACACATCACATGGAATGCGCACCTTCGGCAAGTGCTGGCACTAGAATTATTGAAGAACACCAATCCACCGACACAAGTCTCATGGCATAATATGTCGCAGGTGGTGGCGTTTGGAAAGCAACCACGGTTGCTCGCGGAAGCATGTAGCATCACTCCAAGGCGCTTAAGAGCTGAGCAAGCTTTGAGCGGAAAAGCTGCACCTTGGATGCTTGTAAGCAAAGGACCAAACCCACAGACTGCAAACTTTTGTCCTGCAAACAACAACAATTGCCAAGGGCAAATGAGGTGCGTTACAACTGTCTGTGACACGCAACATGCAAATTCTGATCAGTATGCGGAGGCAGTAGACTTACAGGAGCCGTGACAGAAGGGAGCGGAAAGGTGAAGGACCATGTTGCCAGCTGCCATGACAATACATATGTCAGAAACAAACAAACAATTGGTGTGAACTATGCAAGTGCACTGCAATGTAGCCAACATCTTGAAGCGGTACAAAATCAACCATTGTGCCATGGAGACAGGTTGCAATGCATTGATACAACACGATGTGCACTAACATGCTACAAAGATGGTAAAGTATGGTGTACCTCTTGGAACACTTGATCTTCAGGCTTGATGTATATGACCTCTTCAGTTGCCTGCTTGGTCTGTCCACAAGGAATCGCAGCAAGTAGAACGATGTCAGCATCATCACAGACCACCCTTCATGTAGCATCATGCACGCAGCACCTTCTTGCTCTTCTTCAGCTTCTTGGCTTGATCAGCCTTCGGCGCATTGTCACGCAGGACGCGGGTCATGATGATGTACTGATCGAACTTGAATGCAGCCCTGGCTTCCGGTGTAGGCTGCATATACACAGCATCATCATCATCATATGCCACTGACTCACCAGTCAGGCTGCTTGTGTTCATTTGCACAACAGGCACCATCGACTCAACAAAAACACCAGCAACATGTTTGCAGCATATAGATAAATGTTAGACAACAAACAATGCTCACTTCGTCTTCTGTAGCCCAACATATCTCATCAAACAGTGCATCGTGCAAAGGCGAGACCAGCTCCGGAGGGCAGTTGACCACGCGCTCACTGACAATGAGGCCGGTCTTTGGGGCAGCCAGCGCCGCCTGAAGCTGCTTGCGAACGTCCTCTTCCTTGCACGCCTTCAACATATACTTCCTCACATCCTTGATGCAAGCTTGCTCCTGCGGCAGAGAACAAACACAAATGGGTTTACAAGTTAAGTTGAGACACCGTGTAGTGTGCTAAGTAACTAAGTCCACGCATCGCACTTTGTGCTTGCATAGGTTCAGGGCGGTGATGAAGCCGAGAGGCCCGTCATCTTCATCATCGTTGTCAGCCGTCTTGATGATTGTCCCAACCGTGCTTTGACCCTCGATAAGATCTGCCATCCCGCCGATGTCCCACTCTATGTCGCCCAAGTAGCGTCTCAACAGCGCTTTGATACCATGGTAGTCGCCGGGCTTCGGGTCGAAGAACTCAAAGTCCACATTGATCTCACCCTGACAAATGACACAGCTAAATGCGACTGATGTTGAGAGCATGGCAAGCATGGAGCTGGGAGCATGCACTGAGCCAAAGTGAAAGCGCATTTTCGCAAAGGTTCTTGCTGTACAGTGCTCAGCACATTGCATAAGTGGCTTGTTCGTCATGCAGGGCACTCTAGATTGTCGTGGTGACAACGACATGCAAGCAAGCATATGTTGTAATGTTTTGCGACATGTTGTACTTGCAACAAACGTTCCCTTTCCCGTAAGCCGGAAGCTGAACGCAAACCGTTAGAGTTCATAGACAGGCAGCTTACCGCGCTTGGCAAGCTGCCGGTGTCGTCATCATCGGCTTCTTCTTCATCGTTCTCCTCATCGTCCTCCTGCTCCTCATCGCCACTAGGCTCCTGTTCAATATCCGCGGCCGGCCCAGCAGCTTGCTGCTCGGCATCCACTTCCTCAGCAGCCTCTGCCTCGTCCTCCTCTGCATGCCCCGCAGCTGCCGCCCTTGCCTCCCTGGCTTTGCGCTTAGCCGACTCCCGCTTCCTCTTCCCCATAACCGCTTATAGTTTAGCTTAGCTTAGCTCACAGCCACCGCCGCACAGCCGCACAGCAACGCAGCCAGCCACCCTGCCGCCGCCCTCGCCGACAACCTCGCCAGCAATGACGACGACAATACGCTCAGTTGCAGTAAAAATCTTCTCAGGGCGTCGGTGGCGGTGGCGACGGGCTGGAGGGGGTGAGGGTCAGGCCTGGTGCTGGTGGTGGTCGCATGCCGCCGCATGAGGCGCGGGCGGCGGAGGGCGAGGTGACGATGGGCGGCGCTTCTGCTGCGGTGGATTTTGAGGAGGAGGAAGAGGACGACGAGGAGACGGGAGTGCTGGGCGGAAGTGATAGGTGAGGTTGGGCTGGTTTGATGACTTTGGTGTTGGTGATAACAATAGTAATAATGATGGTTGTCGTCACGACGAGGCGAAGAAGCAAGAGCAGTACGACGGTTGATGTTTGATTGGGTACGTGCAGCGCAACAATCACACAGCAAAGCTGTGTGTAGCGAACAGAACAATGCCTGTCAACCAATTGTTATAAGTGACCGTCTGTGTGTTGTGTGAATGCAATTGAATGGGTTCACACTGCAGAAGGTGTGAAATTGCTCAACAAACTTTCAGATCAGTAGAGGACATACGTTATCCCAAATTGCACCTCTTCACGTGAATTGCGGATCGCTATTGCACTGTGCTTTGCAGTGTCGATTGCTTTCTCTTTGCGCTCAACACAGGATGCATGGCCGTGGATCTTAGGCCATAATGCAACTTGACATGACTACTACTCATGAACAACCATTCTGTCTGCAGCCTGACACAGCAGTCTGCCGCCGGTTGCTGTTGAATCTGAAGTGCTTTACGACAATGCTTGTGGCAACTGCTTACACAGCAATTGTTGTCCACTTGACACGTTTAGCTGCCAGCATCGCATTGCAAAAGCAGCGAGCATGGCCCAAACGCTTATCTGCTACTCAACAGGGATGGAAGGGTGGAGCAGAGCAGGGCAACACATGCAAGGATGCGAAGGAAGAAGTCGGCTGCTTTGTCTCATGGCCATCACGGCCCCATTGGCAAGGACGCGTCCCCGCTCTCCGCCTACTTCAACCTGATGATGAGTCTGCTCGGCACAGGCATGCTCGCACTACCGGCAGCCTTCAAGAGCAGCGGCATCATCGGTGGGGCTGTTAGCTTGACCGCCTTCGCCGCCATCACCGCGCACAGCATCAGGCTCCTTGTCCGTTCTAAGCACGGCCTTCCCAAAGGCCTTTCTCGAGACCGCTATGACGATATTGGTGCCGCGGCATTTGGTAAAGCGGGACGAATTGCAGCCAACCTTGCCGTCGTGTCAAGCCAGCTCGGCTTCGCCTGCTCGCACATTGTCTTCGCCGTGGACAACATCCACGACTTGTTCACGCCGCTCGGACCCGTCACGCTCGTGTTGCTCCTTTGGCCCTGCGGCGTGCTGCTGCAGTTCATACGAAGGTGCAACGCCGCCACAAGTATCATCATATTGGGTTTTTCATGGTTGTGTGGTGTTGTTGGTTCAACAGCGTGTTGTCTCTCTCATCAGGTTGGACAGCCTAGCGCAGGTCTCCCTGGTGGCCATAGTGTTCGTGCTCATGTCTATAGTGGCCGTGTTTGTGGATGGCGCCACGCACGGCCTCCCACTCCATTACCCATGGGACAGCAGTCACTACGGCCCTCCATTGAAATGGCGCACCTATGCAGATTTCTTCGGTAAGCACCATACCACAGTCTGTGCAATTTGCAACACCATCTATGCCCACATTCAGTCGGATGTTGCGATATGTCTGGTTATGCATAGTTGACAACAGTTGCTCTACACCAAGTGTACTTGCAACGTGTTGAATGCAGGCATTGCAGTCTTTGCGTACTGCTGTCAAGCTGTAGTGGTTCCCCTTGAGGGGTCGCTGCGGCCGCAGCGTGAAGACAAACTGTTCCCCGTGTCGAAGTCCTCGCCCGCAAGCGTAGAGCGTGAGTCCGCCCCGCTGTTGGATACCCCCAACTCCGGCGTCACACACACGCAGGAGAGCCTGGAAAGCCCTACACGTGCAGACAACGTCGCAAAACGGTTTCTGCAGGTCAGTTCCTGTTCACAACTGAATGTGACGGCACATGGGATGTAGTTACTCAAGAGGTGTTGTTAAACATGATGTTGAGGATCTGTTTATGATGTTAATGGTTGTGTGTGTTGTTGCATGGGTTACTTCTGGGGCCACATTTTAGTATAGGGGTAGCTGCATCTTGTATTGGTTGCTGCTGTATGAGATGGCAACAACCAAGATAGGACCACCTGTCATCTGGCTGTAGCGGTAAGAGAAAGGTGAGAGCTTGCATACGGCTACTTACAGCACTGCGTTGGCGTTATATGCATTGCAGGTTGCGGATCTCAGTCTGGTGTCTGTGACCGTGCTGTACATTGCGTTCGGCGCCCTCGGGTACATGTTCTACGGCGAGAACGTGCACTCGGTGATTACGGCAAACCTGAGCGCAGGCTGGGCCGGCGTCGTCGTCCGTGCGGGCCTCAGCAGCATGACAATCCTATCCTTGCCGGTGCAGTTGCTGCCCGTGGCAGTGATGGTAGAGGAGACTGTGGTAAGTTGCTGTGTTTGTGCGCGCGTGCATGCGTGTGTGCGTGCGTGTAAATGCATGCATGTGTGTGCAAGCGCTTGTGTGTGTACTTGTCATAACTTCAGGCTTTGATTGCTTCCCTGCAAAGTGTGTTCACGATTGCCATGCAATGGCAGGAGGCTGCCGGTTACCTGAAAGAGGATGACGAACTCTGGTCCCTGGACTTTTGGAAGAGGAACGCTGTTAGGGGAACAGTGGCATCTGTGCCCTTCTTGCTGGCGGCACTTCTGCCCTGCTTTGCCCAGGTGAGGGAACCTCATTGCAAGTACATCGTTTGACATGGTTGTATGCGGCAGTGTTAGCATGCTTGCAGTTTGCAGAACCAATCAGAAGTTCTGTCAACTTGTCTGCCGAAGGCCTTGCAAGCAAGTCGCGGTGTCCACCTGTGTTTACATTTGTTTGTCATGAACACTCACAGCACTTCACTGTGGCAGGTGACAAACTTGGTTGGTGGGTTCTGCAATGCCTTCATGGCGTTTATACTACCACCATTGTTCTACATGAAGTTGTTTTGGGATCGGATCTCGCAGCAGGACTTGACAGTGTGCCTACTCATTTTAGTTGTAGGCCTTATTGGGTTTGTGAGCACCACTGCAGCATGCGTTCGGGAGATTGCTGCAGGCGTTTGCAATTGATACATTTAGTTGACACTATTATATTGTACATAAGTGTGTATAGCAAGTAATGCAATTCGCTTAGGGGTATGGCATCTGCTGCATGGAATCAGTGCACTATACTTTCTATGTAACAAGCTATGTACAGGATGTGGTTTCCGCCCGTCCTGCTGCACTACCAATTACCTGACGTCTGTCATCCACCCACATTGCACACCAAACTCTCCCTGCCCAGCACTTCACAACACATCGTGGTGGCGCACACACGGCTGGCAACGATGAAGGGAGTGCTGGGCGTGACAAGCGTGACAGTGCGTTTGCATGCTGTGCAATAGGTGACGAAAGCCCTAAAGCACAGCTCGGTTGAATACGACAGCAGTCGCAGCGCCAGCAATTGGGGATCAAAGGTTTGGGAGCGGTAGCGGGGAGAGTTGGCTAGTCATCCTCACCAGTGTGTGGAGTCGGCGCTATACGACGTTCATGTGGCAAGTGATGACACTGACACTTGCTGTCATGCATGCATGCATGCATGACTGATGGGGATGGGGTGTAGTTGGTAGACGAAGTGAGGTTGTTGATAGGCTCGAGTGTCTGTTAGCCCGGTGGTACAATTGTGTGTGTCCTCATGCTGTTTCATGCAGTACTAGTAGTGAGGTGTCCCATCCATGCATGTGCACATTGCACTTCACATATTTTGTACATACAGCAGCCAACTTCGCTTGTCCTGCGTCCATTGTCTCCTTGCTGCCGTCAGCATCTCACTCCGTTGCCAGCCCCACGTCCACCTCTATGGTTGGCGGAATAAAACTGACTACTTGCATGTCAGCAAACACACGTCATCCTAGGGCATCTTATGTACAGTGACGAGGGAGAAAGATTGTTCACGTTATCTTAAGGGGTTTATAATAAACAGAGTGTGATGACAGCTGCAATAAGCCAGCTGCCTAACTCATCTGAGCTGTCAGTCTGAGTTCATGCATTTGTGGTATCATAGTCACACAACCTCTGCAAATCACAACGCCATACCCGCATGTTCCCGCAGACAGCATAATAGTCTAGCATACTATCTCTTTTACACATACATGGTGAGCACTATCTGCTTCATGTCCAGCATGAAAGCAAGAAAAGTGGGGCATTATTATTATGTAACAGTGTACGTGCTGCAGGAACAAGCTACTGGCATCATAGTAGCTAACAAAGCCCACGACTACTACACAAAGGCGTACATCTAAGGTTGCCGTAGACAAAAACCCTATGCACCGCTGGGCCCAGCCCTTCATCAAGCAATCGCAGCACCGCCCCGCAGCCTTGCCAACTTAGGCCTGATAACCATTCGGGAAAGTGAGTGGATAGTTGTTCTGGGCACGGCGGCAGTCATTGCGGTTGCCGGCAGGGAAGCTTGCGGGCAACGTGTCGTTGATCCACTCGAGCTTGCGCTGAGACAGACCCAACGTGAGCTGCAAAACGTCAAATGGAGTTCGGAAGAGAGATGTTGCGGCGGGCTGCATGGGGAGAGATTTAGAAAGGTTGAAGTCACTGATACACATAGCGCAAAACCTTGCTGGTATGTTACTGACCAGTGTGCCGGGGTTCTGACTGTTGAAAGCCGCAAGAACGAGCGCGCCCTTCTCGGTGTCAAAGTTGGTCTCGAAGTGAAGCAAGCCGCGCGGGTTCAGCGCCACATCTCCGGCTTTCAGTGTGCTCGTCCTCAGTCTCACTGCACACACAGTCAATTTGTCATTGTCAACCACACTCATGCTCGCAGTTGGAAAGCATTCAAATGTGCCTGGCTTCGGGAGTGCCTTCCCCCCTGCAAAGACTACCCAAACACATGTACATGCGCGTTCACACAGACGTGCAGTGAGTGAGCATGGCAACTTACGAGAGGTGTCGATGAGCATGATGGTGACCTGGCCTTCGATGATGTACAGCAGCTCGGACCCACGCGGGTGCGTGTGTGGCGGGTTCTGACTGCACGGCTTGAACGTCAGGAGCGAGTAACTCTGCCCCTGGCCCCTGCGTCCAGCCCCTAGCAGTGAGCCTTACACAAGCATTGAGTCCGCACCAACCAGCAATTATACAACACAGTATCCATCATCATGTAGAACAGTCCATCATGCCATTCATGCCTGAGACGGATGCAGCAAGTACCACATCAATGCCATATGCATCAACCACATACGTGAGTGCGGGGAAGGTGGCAGCATTCAGGCGCTGGACCATCCCGCCGGTGCCTGCAGGCGCGGGGAGGCCGTTGAAGGTAGCGGCCACGGAAGCCTCGGGGTCAAAAAGGTCCACAACAGGGTCGGGATCCGCGGCGATGACACCACTCAGGGTGGTGCCGGTGGTAAGGAGGAGGATGAGCACCAGGACAAGCGCCATGGCTGGCTGCTGGTTGAGTCTAGCTCTGAGCTGTTTTTCTCAACTCAACCTGAACTAAAACACAACAACTTAACCAGACCAGACCACACTGACTGAAGCAGAGACCAACGTAGGGTATAAGTACTTGCAACTGCATCTCATGGAGTCGACATCGGTAACCTCAGCATTGTTGGTGACGTGAACAGGCGGAGCTACGCAGCTTTACCTCGTCAGATATTGGATATTGTATGTCAGGCAGGCAGGCAGCCATGAGGTCTTTCACATTGGAAAATACACCTAGGCTATCTCGTACAAGTGCGCTGTACTGTGTGTACCTGTCTTGTTCGGCAAGGTGGTCCTTTCTTGAGAGAAGCAGACTGCTTGCCTGCAGCAGTGTGTGCATGACAGTGACAGGCAGAGAAGGCTGCTGGGCGACAGGTCCAAGGGCTGATTGATGTGTGGCGCTCACCTGCCTGATGACGCCTTGGAAGTATCGACATGGCGTGTTGGTGCAGCAGAAGACAGAAGTAATCTTAATCAACTTTTTGCCGCCACGACGGTAGGCAAACGTCGGCATCTGTCAGCAGCTGTACGTGGTACATATTCATGAAGTCACCACTCATGTGGCCCAGCATCAAACACAATTCAATTGGCTGGTGCAGCGGAGGTGAGGCATTATGGAAGGGCCAAGTGCGCATCAACGCGACGACCTATCCACTGGCAGAGAGCACGACAACAGCAACAAGCAGAGCTGCAAGCGGTTAACATACAAGATGTACATGTGTAAGTGCAAGCAGTCTGATCAGACCACATCACTTGGGTGCATGCACGCTTGCTAGAAGTCCTGCCAGCCGCGCCCGATATCTTTTGAGCTGATGCGCTCGCTTGGCGACCTCTCTGCGCGGTAATGAATGGCAATGTCAAGACGCTGCATGCATCCAAACATCAACTGTGTTGAGAGGAAACACATGCATGTCAAATGTGCATGTTGGGGTTGGACTTCAAGCCTCAGCATGCATGCAGTATGTCAGTGTATTGATACTGCCAATGTCATGCGCAACGCACCTTTTGCGAAGTGCTTCAAAGCGCTGCTTGTGCTCCAGTAAGAGCTTCTCCACTGGCTCAGGCTCACGGTCACTCTTTTGCACGCAAAGAAAAGCATAACGAAGGTCTGCTTGCGACTTTGTCATGTTGCTTGAGAGTTACTTGGTCAACAAGATCAAGTAATTCAATGACCAAGCATCCCATAAAAAGCTGGTGGTTATCCTCCATGAATATTTCTTATCTGTTCGTCCTATGGACTCCCTCCAACCCACAACCATGTACATGACGGACAACAAGGCAGTAGCTATGCCATATACGATGTTGCAGTGCCAACACAGCATGCTTTCAACATGTAGAATGGATGATCAACTCACCATTACGTCTGCAACGCTTGTCCTGCCTGAGGTCGACGTCAATGCGAGGTCAGTGAGCGCTGCTGCATGCTGCTCTTCTGGATTCTTTGCTGGCAACGGCGGCAGTGTGACAACGGGACCAACCTGTGCCATGCACCCAATATCTGTTTTGTTGTTTTTGAAGGCCTGCTTTAAACATGGAATGCAAAGCCCACCTCGACAGCGAGCGTTGCATCCTCCACGCGTGGATCGTTACGCAGCCACTTTCGGAGCAGGGAGTATAGTGTAGACTTGTCATCCGCTGCCACGCGCAACTGTTGGCAAACCATAAGCACACAGAGTTGCTATCAGTGCCAGCGGACATTTGCAGTGGATGGTGTCTTACGTGTGCATGCTTAGCACAAGATAGCAGCAAGCGCAGCAAGGGCAAGCTGTACCTTCCTACCCTGAACAGTTATAATGTGACCGCCTGTATTCGCGTTCTGAGCCCTGCAGGCACGAATCAACTGTGTGTTGGCTGCATGCAATCCCTTGCAAGCGCACGCACACGAGGTCAAAGCCGTAGGTGGTTGCAGTCTGAACTCAAGCAGCAGTGATGCTGCTACTTATACAAGGTCGTGCATGCAGCGTTTCCACAAGCACAAGCGCTGGCAACACATAGACAAGTCAACCAGCATGGCGTTCGTGTTGGACTTCTCAAACATACCCTTCGGCAGGGGCGGCTGGCACCTTGCGACGACTTTTGGTTGGGGGAGGCGTGTCTACAGGAGCATTGCGCGGACGAAATGGCGACGCAGCTGGCGGCCGCTTCTGCCCGCTGCGCATGCAGTGGCAATCAGTCATCAGCAGCTTTGAAACTACACACATACCGCACGTAGCATGGCCTTGACACCCAATGCCTCATGTAGTCTAGCTGGTGTTCGACGGAAAAACAAACGAAGAACATAGCAAGCAACGGATGTGACAAAGTTTGACATGTTGCACGTTTGCGAAATTGGCGATCAGGCCAACTTTACAAGCAGTGACATAATGGCACATGCAGATATAATACACGTATGTTGTTCCTAGGCAAAACCGCGCATTAGGGTAATGTCTACCCTGCTGCATGTGGCCATCGCCAACTTATCCTGCACACAATTTGCATGCATGCATGCACTGCTCTCAGCCTCACCTCGCAGGCAGCGAGCGCTGCTGCAGGAGGATTGCATGCTTGTGTGGAACGAACCTCTCTGGCTGCGGAACGGTTACCGGGCTCTGTGGACGAACAACACACGAAGGACAGCAGATAAAATGGAGATCATTTCCAAGCATGTTTCTAAGTAGGCTTGCGATGCACATGGTGTCTGTCAGCTTGCATTATTCTCATCAAACACAGCGCGGCACACAAGCTTCAAAACAGAAGCTCAGCTTGACTGCTGCAAGCATGCTGCTGGCGAGACAGGCGCATGTAAGCTCTAATCTGGAGCACTCACTGTGCCTACAGGGTGCGGGTAAGGTGCTGAGGAAGCAGGGGCAAGTGCAAGTGCTTGTGCAGGGCTGACGCTGTTGTTAATGACGTTGTTGTTGGGCTGGTGCGGCTGCTGCATTTGCTGCTGTGCTGTTTGCTTCTGGTTGCCGTCGCCATCGTCGTCGTCGTCGTCGTCCAGCGTCTCCTCCGCCACCAGCGACGGCCCCGCCTCTCCGCCTTCCGCCATCACCTTGCAGGTGCCGTCCTCATCGTTGACATTGACGCGGCGGAGGCTGAGGCGGCGGCGGAGGAGGACGAGGAGCAGGGGGATGAGGACGAGACGGCGGTTGTTGTAGCTGTTGTTGTAGGTGTTGGTGGCGGTAGTGGTCTTGGTGGTGGCGTGTTTGTGGGCTGTCGCTGGCAGCTTATCGTCGTTTTGGCTGCTTGCTGAAGCTGGCCTGGTGGCCTGGTGTTTGGACTTGAGTACAAGGCCTCAGTGGGATTGCAACACAAAAGCCAGTGTGTAAGCGCCTGGTAAGTTACTAGTTTGTCAAAGTAAGCCATAGAACAGTTGGCAGAGACAGTCTTGCTGGTTGTTTTGTTGCATGCTCTTGTCCGCTGCAGCTGCTTGCTGTCCATCCCACTTGTTGCAAGTATGGCGCGCACAATTGTTTCTGTTTGGAACAACACCTACTCATGCGCAGCTCATGTATTAGGGCTAACATTGACTACACAGTACAGTACGCAAGTTGTTGCCTTGTACCAGTGTATGCGATGGCGTGAAGGGTAGCTACATTGAGCCTGAACAGTTTTAAATTGCTCAAGCTTGTGCGCATTTGTGCGATGCAGGCCCGCCTTTGCCTAGAAGTTCTCATCTTGGATGACCACCGAGGTCGAGGCCGCCGTGCTTGCAGCGTGCAGAAAACACGCTAATGTGAGTGTGAGACCGTGTCATACGCTTCATTGCATTTCACTTGTTCATGCACGCTGCTCTTTCTTGAAGTTGTGTAAAAAGAATGGCTGTTTTCCGCATGTGTAGGGCGTGGCCGACAGCGTGCTGGCTGTGGAGCTCAGCGATGTCGACGTGTCGGATAGAGTGGCTGCCATCAACTCGTTGCTCGCTAGTGTAAGACGCAATTCGATGGTTGCATGCGCATGTTGTTGGCAAGTTGTGCGCTGTATTTACTCACCAAACCGTATGCATGCGACCTCTGGCAGCAACTACTGCGGATATTCAAGCAAGGCGATACACTTGTGTACAAAGGCATCGACCAAGATGAGGCAGTCAGGTATGTGCTGTGCGTGTATATGCGGACCAGCAATGATCGAGTCTTGTTAACAACATGACACGTTCAATGCATTGATAGCTAATGCCTGGGCATGGCGTATGAATATGACTGGTTTTATTATGCGCGTGTCAGGTTCAAGGGCCTCTCATCAGAGGACATGCTTGTTTATCAGTTGATACAGAGATCAGGCAACATGGGTGAGTTTTGGACATGATGCATCTGTTGCATCACTTCAGCAGTGTGCAGCTCGCAGTCTGTATAGCACTGTCTGCAAGAGCGCTCACTAGGTCACAAGCAAGCAGACCCAGAAGTATACATGTGCTGCTACGTTTCCCTCATCTATTGGCTGTCAGGTATCTGGACCAAGGACATGAAGATCCGCAGCAACCTGCAGCAGCCTCAGATCACCAAGATATTGAAGACCCTAGAAGGCAGGAAACTTGTGAAAGCCGTGAAGTCCGTTGCGGTTGGTAAAGATGATGTCCCATGTGTGGTCTCAGCAGCATCGCATGGCTTTCAAGTGTCTGTCCAGCGTTTAAACCATCACAAGCGCTCTCGTAAAATGCGCATTGATAACGCTTTCTCATGCTTTGCGACTCATTTATGATGCCCGTCCAGAGCAAAAACCGGAAGGTTTACATGGCCTTTGAGGTGGAGCCGTCGCGCGAGATCACCGGTGGTGCATGGTACACGGAGCAGGAGTTTGATGCAGAGTTTATTGGTGTGCTCATGCAGCAGTGCTCAAAGTACATCAATGCCAAGGTGCGCCATGAGTTCTTGTGCGGCTGTTACATGCATGCATATACGGCAGTCGCAGTGCGTAGCGTGCACTGTTGAACGGACTGATCTCAACCACTCACACACGACAACAGGGCACAGCCACCTTGGCTGATCTCCATCAGTTTGTCAAGTCGACCGGGCTGTCAAAGATAGAACTAAGCCAAGAAGATGTGCTTTCGGTAAGTGCTGCCAGCATGAATTGCCTTTGGTGCAGCTGGGTGTTCTTGCAATTCACAGTTGCGCTTACATGTTGACCATGTCACCCTACGCAGATTATCAACACTCTTATATTTGATGGCAAAGTTGAGGAACTGACATCAACAGGGCCAGGAGACCCGAATGTCCCAAAGAAGGTGAGAGAGGCTTTGGCAGCACGGCGTTAACCAAAAAGCGCTTGTTGTTGCAGAAGCACGTTGCAACTGCCATATTGGTTGTTGTTACTTGCATGACTTAGACCTCCTAACTCATGCAACCTAACTCATTGTATGTGTGCACAGACTTATCCACGCAACACTGTCTTCTACCGACCTGCGAGGACGAGCATGCCAGAAACCACTGCTTTCACATCGTTGCCATGCGGCATCTGCACTGTAAGATGTCAATTGTTGCTACAGCTTGTCAACTCGCACAGTGCTATGCTAACTAAGTGGGTTGCTACAGGTGTTTGATGAATGCACGCCAGATGGCATTATCAATCCATCCTCGTGCGAGTACTACCAGCAATGGTTGGAGTTTTGATCCTGGTCTGCGGTCAAGTAGGGTTGGACAACAGCTCGAGGGATGGCGTTTGTGCGGTGTTCAAGGGCTGAACACCTGCTTGGTGTTGTGTTGTTTCTCGTCGTAATGCGGCGCAACACATCACTTGCTATTTGCTTGTGCTGGTTGTGCCAGTTGTTGTTCAAATGCTATCGAGCGGAATGTGCATTGCAGACTGCTCTTGTTGGTCCGCCATGTCACATTGTCCGAGCAGATAGCAACATTTGTCTCGGTGTAGTATACAAAAGGGGTGTGCTACTATGTGGCGTTGTGGCTTGCTTATGGCTTCCACCAGCAAAGTGTTTGCAACATAAATATACACCTTGTTTAATGCACGGAGATCACATAAGAGCTGCGCTAGGCACGCTCAGAATTCTTGTTTGGTTGAAAGCATGTGGGTTGTTCTTGGCTTGTGCAAGCACTAGGTCTCTGCACAGAATTGCACAACTCCCAACCTCAGTGTCATAACCACCTGCCTGGCACTTGAGTTGTTGGAGGGGTAGATCGATGATGCGCTCTCTCTTCTCGCTGTTGACTCTTGTCTCAGCTGTGCCATGCCGCTGCCTCACCTCCCAGCTCAATATATCTCTGTGTTGCTTCATATGCATGTATGCGTATGGCACCCGCAATAGTGCACACAGACCAGATGCATGTGTGCTCACTCATGTGCTCACACACTCTTCTCACACCAGGTCGTCAACCGAGTATGGTAGTGTACGCAGTGTACAGAATATGCACGTGATGTATGCAACATGCACGACACATGCATAGACACTTGACCATAACCACACTCACCGCTATCACGACCACCGGGCTAGGTGCACACTACCGACTACTTACTTCACTACTCTACTGCCCAACCCTGTCAGCCTGCAAGCATGCGTTACCTGCCGCATCGCCAGTAGAGTCAGCCTTGAGTAGGACCACGTTGACGACCACAACGACCAGCAGACTCCCCCCGCCACCGCTCCCAACCTCGCCACCATGACAACTGCTGTCGCAGCTGCCTTTGCCTGAAGTACATAGCTCATCAATCTGCCTTGACCTACAGTTCTTCAATAGCAGTTGGCGCTCCTCAAATGACTGAAATACTGTGCTCGAGGGATTTGGTTGAGCCGTTGTGGTTGAAATGGTCATTGCCTTGTTCAATGTGCGCAACAGTAGCTGCGGGGCCTTTGGCAGCAGCCGTAAGACCTCTTAATGCATGTCTGCAGTGTATACATAGCCATTGTTGTTGCTGTCATGGGCAGCATTGGCAACCCGTGTAAAGGCAACACACGCAGGTAATGGGCTCCATGCAGCGCATCCCAAAGCTGATTGATGTAAAGCTCGCTGATGACTAGCAGCACAGAACGGATATGGCAGAGCTGGCATGCAAAAGATTTTATGGGAAAGTTAGCACAACTTTGCGCCAAAACCTCCCACCATGCGCTGTTTAGAGAGCCGCTCGAGGCTGGGCGGCAAGAGCCCCTGCAATGTGGTGTAGGACGCATATATCCGCAATGTCTTGAGTGACGTCATTTTGTGGAATGCAACTGCGTGCAACCATCGACTTAGGTTCAGCTCTTCCATCGACCTGTAGCTGACGAACTGACGAACATCAAAATGCACTGCGCAATGCCTCGTCCACACGTTGTTCAGCGTGATGCATCTGGCAGCATGCATGCTGCCAAACCGGTGGAGGTACGCGTCTTGTGCGAGAAGGCAGGCGTGTCTGAAATGTTCAGTGCAATTGACCGTAGCCGCGGAAGTACTAGCACTGGCAGTGGTAGTGCTCTATTGGCACCTAAAGGCCCTGCATTAGTGTCGGACAGCAAGCAGCAGCATATGGTAGAGCAGCGGGGCCATCAGAACAAATATAGGACTACACCGCAAGCAAGACGCATTATGATAGGCCACAAGCAAAGCTAGCAACCAAGCACGAGCAACACAGATAAAGAAGGCTACACTATGGGGCAGCATGTAGGAGGTGTTCGTTGCCGATAACGCCAACGGGAGCATTCCGCCTCCTATTTTCTGAAGTGCTCCACATTGTTGACATATTCTGGCTGGAGCGAAGCAACATATAGACCGAAGAGCAGCTTAGATTGCTCTGGCTATCTGTGCTGCAGCAACTGTTTGTCCACGGTGAGGGCGTCGCCCGCAGCACGGTTGCGAAGCGCTTGCACACCAGCATCATATGCGCACCTTTGAGTATGTCTTCCTCACATGCCAAGGACAGGAGTACGCCAAGGACCCCATCACCAACTGTTCGCACGAATGCGGGGACGTCTGTGTTGCTGCTTGCTCGCGCTTTCCATCTGCAACTTCCATCCTCATGTTACGCACACTCAGTGTCATGTAGAGACATACAAGCACGCTCTCATGCGTGGTTGCTCACACATGCGTGCACAGTCAACAGACATTGAACTGAGCGACATGCCAACGTTAACCATGATGTGTCACATGTCGAGCATTGGAACTCAAGTGGAAGCTGGTCTGCCCAGACAAATTTTCAGCAATGCGCTGACTCAAGCATACAACGCAGTATAGCACAATGCAAGACCCAGCAGATCAAAGCTGTAGCTGCAGCAATTACACGTGCACTTGCGCCCTTGAGACTTCCAACGCACAGATAGTGGAACCATCACTTAACGTGTCAAAGCATACGTGTAGGACTCATCTGTGCTGTGGGAGCAGGCACGCAGTTGAAAGACATGAAAGGTAAACAGAAAGCACTTGCCTAGGAAGCCAGCATCATGTTGAACAATCACTTACCCTGCCGGAGACAACTGCCTTCACCTACAGTTCATTGATAGCCGCCTGCATAATGCCCGCTACCCGCAGTTGGCGCGCATGGTGTCCCAAGTCAGCTCCCTGGGAGTCATCTAGGCCCAGTTTGTAGGTAGAGCAATGGTTGCCTCGCTGAATGTACATGTACTGTCGCGAATGGCAGTGCCTCAGCCGCCGTGACACCTCTTTACGCATGTCAGCAGTGTATACGTAGCTGTTGACGCAGCTGTCACAGCTATGGCTCTCATCATCAGGCCATCAAAAGGTCAACACGTAGGTGCTTGGCTCGACGCAGTTCGTCCTTGAGCTTATCGATGTGATGCTGGTTGATGACAAGCAGCACCGAACGAATTCTGCAGAGCTAGCAAAGGCCAAGGTCAACAATAGAGTTGTCATTGCACAACCTCGCGCCACATTTCCGTCACGCAGTTCCCGCCCTGCACAGAGAGCCGCTCGAGGCGGGGCGGCAACAGATTATGCAACATGGGTCCGGGTCCGCAGGCCCATAACCGGACTGTCTTGAGCGAAGTCAATGACTCCAAGGAATGCAATCGCACGTTATCAGCTACAGTAAGGTGAAGCTCCTCCAGCAACATGTCACCGGAGAACTGAACGTCACGATGCACTGCGCGATGGCTCGACACCAACGTAGCTTTCAGCGCGATACGTTTGAGAGAACGCATGCTGCCGAACCGATGTAGATATGTGTCTTCATGCCAATGAACAGGCCTGCCTGCAATGTTCAGCCTGATTGACTGCAGCCGCGGAAGCACTACCTGCGCTGGCAGTGCTGCTCCGATGGCGCCTGAAGCCTCAGGTCTGCCGGGCAGAAAGCACCAGCACAGCTGGCGCCTCCAGCGAGTTTCCTGCCGAAAATACCTATCCCGGTCGCAGGCCATCTCGTCGTCGCTGAGGTGCTCCAGGTTCTTTGAGACATACTCCGGGGCGGAGTGAAGCAACCGGTAGACCGAAGAGCAGCTTAGATTGCTTTGGCTGTCCTGCAGACAGCTGCGCCAGCACAGTGTGCTGTAGCAGCTGTTTGTCCACGCTGCGGGTGTCACCCGCAACACGGCTGCGAAGCGCTTGCACACCAGCATCATACGCGCAGCCTTATACATGTCTCCCTCACATGCCGAGGACAGGATATCTCCCAGGACCCCAGCGCCAACCGCTTCCAGCAATGCGAAGGCGTCTGTGTTTTGCTGGTCGCTCGCACCGGCCATCTGCAACGTCCATCCTCATCAGGATGGACCGAGACACACAAGCACGTGCTCTCACGCGGGTTCGCTCACACATGTGTGCACAGCAGTATAGAATGACACGCCACCAACAGCCATATTGTATAGAAACTGCTGCGATCTCAAGGAAGTGGAAGCTGTTCTGCAGTCAAATGCATGGGTGCGCAGCTGTCAGCTATGCACCCATGCACTGGATGGGGCTACAGATAATGCGTTCAGCACTGTTTGGGCATGGTTCAGTAACCGGCAAAGCTCTGATTGCAACAATTACAATGTACATCTGCGCCTATGAGATTCTCGGAACACATGATCGTACTAGTCGACAGTAAGTCACTGCCACAGTGACGTATTTCCAGTCGGACTGGGAAGGCATGCACGCCGGCATTGCATGCACGCAGCTGTAGCCATAAGACCCACCAGAACGCCAACACTTGCCATGACAGATTGCATTGAAGGGTCAGGTCATAGCAGTATGCGTACAAACACCACGCGGCACGCGGCATTACGTGCATGTTCAGTGCTCATACAGGGCCAAGGCAGCAGCTAGCAGACAACCAGGCCAACACCAGTGCCAAACAGGTCAAGGAAAACCCTCACAGAACCACTGCATATTGAGCAAGCGGCAGCGACACAAACGGGCAACAGCGCTATGAGCAGCACGGCAGCGCCGCTGGAGACCGGTTATGCAAAACCCACCTACCTGAACACTACAGGCGGGCTGACACAGCACCAACGCCGCTGCTTGTGCGTTTAGGCCGCTTTGAGCTCTGCGTCTGGACGCAGCAACCGAGCAACCCGCGCCCTCGCCTACGACTGCCACCGCCGCCTGCGCCCAAGCAGCAATGACTACAGCGTACTTGACATCTGCTGCTGGGGCAATGCTTCACTTCACTCTGCTTCGGAGTGGAGTCCGCAAGTAGGTTAGCAAGTACAATCCAAGGTGGGCATGCATGCGCAAAACCAAGCAGTCGTCCAACTCCAAGTGCAGCTCTGGTAGTGCCTCTTATTACACATCTATGTGCACGTGAGAGAGCACACCGTGAGCTTGGGGGAGAAGAAGAAAAGAAACTTACGGTGTGCTACAATGCCAAGTTGGCAGTGCAGGCCACAATCAATGGTTAGTTTCCTTGCAGGTGTGTATGCTTGGTGGGTGGTTGCGTAGCAAGTTTGAAGATTCCCCTTGTACATTTGTATGCGATGTGTCATCACGTACGCTTGCTGGCAGAGGAAAGGCCCCCTACCGGCAATGTGTTGATGCTGAATGCTATGCATGGCATGCTTGACACCCCTAAAGCAGCGAGTGTATCGTTGACTCGACGACACCTGTGCGAGGGGTGTCCCGGTGCAGTAAGTGCACGAACAGACAACCTAAGCAGCCACCTCAGCAAAGCCATCTTGTCCTCCACTGTGTCCAGTGCACTAAGTACACTGTACTCGGTGTGGCTCATCGTGAGAGAGAGAGAGAGAGAGAGAGAGAGAGAGAGAGAGAGAGAGAGAGAGAGAG
>RHPI01002533.1:515204-527480 GCA_009103225.1 Chlorokybus atmophyticus
GAGAGAGAGAGAGAGAGAGAGAGAGAGAGAGAGAGAGAGAGAGAGAGAGAGAGAGAGTGTGTTGTTTTCATATGACTGACATTTTGCATACTCCAGCTTTGTGCATGAGTGCTCTGCAAGCATAACTTCTTCAGTGCAAGCAGGTGTAACTTGCTTGCACACTCCACCGAGAAGCAGAGTGAAGCACAGTAAAATATTGCATAACAGCTGTAGCTGTAGCAGACAACAAGCGAATGCAAAGTTCTGTGCTTCCCTCATCCTTGTACCGCCGCAAGTGCAGTGCAGGGGTCTTGTCACACTGGCAGAAGGTAGAGAGCAGGCGAGGGCGGCGGGTTAACAAGTTACTCCATCCAGGTGCAGCCTGCAAAAATAGCCTGAACGACCAAGCATGCACTGCATCAAGCCAATCACCTGTACGTGGTGACTTTTTCACCAGTTGGCATTGAGGCTGAGAGCAACAGCTATATGCATGCGTACGCACCTGCAATTAAAAACGACTACGAGCTTGGACATTGTGGGCCATCGCTCATGGGCGGTACTCCTTCCTTCAATGCTAATGGGCGTCAAGTACGAGACACAAAGAGCTGGACACCTGTTTGACTTTGCCCATGCATGCTCACCAGGCAGCACTTGCTGCAGTCAGTTTGTGACTGCATACCGGCCTGCAGCCGCAGCATTTTGTACATGCCATCTGGTGTCCAGTAGCTGTGTGCAGGGGTTCAAACTCTCAAGACAGTATTCAAATTTGCACCCTGCATGACTATTGATGTTGATCTGTACATGCCCAGCAGCCGCAGCGTTTTATACCTGCCATCTGGTGTCCAATGGCTGTGTGCAGGGGTTCAAGCTCTTAAGACAGTGTTCGAATTTGCACCTTGTATGACTACTGATGTTGATCTGTACATGCAACACCTCACTGAGGTGCTCATATTCACGTAGACAACGACCAACCCTGTGGCTAAGCTGTTGTCACGATGGTACACATGTCATTGCATGAGAGCATGAATGCGCGCACTGCTATCATGCCGCCGTTGCTGGCGGATGTTGCTGATCAGCGTCCAGCCCTGGAACAATGCACCATATGCCTAATGCCACCGCCTACTTACATGGCACACACATTGGTCCATCCTACAACTTGCTTACACTGCGGCCTGATAGGGACTGAGCTACGCGACAATAACAACCTTGGCTTGCAACAATGATCACCGAGTTAGTAACAGTTGTAAGGACATCGAGTGCATGATGACCGCCGAAGCACCAGTAGCACTGCATGTTCCGCCTGGTCCCATTGAACCTCTTTAAACAACTCTCGGCTTTTGTCATGAAGCCTGCGACTCGGGTAGTGTGAAAACATAGGAATCCCACAGTGACAAGATGCTGATGGGTGTCGCCCATTCCGGCAAAGCATGCTCGATGGCATCCATACTCTCGCTCGCGCCTTGCATGAAGTGCGTGCCGACAGCCGCGGCAAAAGCATGTCTGTCATCCAAGGGAGTTTCGAGCCAAAACTCAACCTCGTGCATGACAGGTTCCCGGAAGACATCAACGCCGGCTTTGGCTTTGGAAGCCGACAGCAGCTGTGCGATCGCCTCGTCTTCAGAGGCAACCGATGCGAAATGTGCATCAGCCCCAATGACAAAGTACAAAAAGTATGCGTCGCCAGGACCTGGAGCATGTGGCTTTCCCGCATTGAGTGACCACGCCTCTATACTGGTGTTGGAGCTGATGTACATTGTAACGTGCGTGGCGGTGGTGCGGTCCAGCGCGTAACTGAGCCTGAAGTGTAACCGCTGTCGCCTGGTTGCGGAGTTGTAGACAGCGTTATGAAGAGTAAGTGTCGCAGCTGGATGTGGCAAAGGAGGTGCTGGCAAGTAGAAGCCTCTCCTGTACCACAACAAGGCAATATCGTCGGTTGTGTGCTGCGGTGTGGCACATGGCACCTTGCTTATGCACGGGTGCAAGTAGAACAGCTCAAAACTTACCTGCACATATCGCGAACGGGCAACAAAAAGGGCTGATTGCAGTATATGCCTGGACAATCCACCAGCGCCGTTCTTTTTGCAAGCATGGCAGTTAGCTCCGGGTCACCATGCTGCAGCAGAGTTGCCAGCTGGTTGTAGTCCAAGACATTAAGCCAGATCCCAGAGTCCTGCATATGAACCTCGTCGTTGACGTGGAACGTGCGCGTAACGTGCTGCAGCAAGAACCGCTGCGCTCTGTCCACGCTGTATGGATGGATGATGGACGCAGCGGCAAGGCCGAGCAGGGTGAGCAAGCCCAGCTGGCGGGAAGTGCGCCAGAGGGCTTCATCGTTCAGGCAGTGCAGGGCATGCCATGCGCTGACCGTTGCCAGCACCACAAGCACGCCGACCAGCGTGCCAACGAGAATGTCCGAGGGCACGTTCGAGCCAGCTCTCGCCACCATGGCGATGAAAAACCGTACCATGGTGTTGTTCACAGTTGCGGCCAGCAGGGCTGCAGGAAGCAGTGAGATTGCCCGAAGGGTTCGTGAATTGGGTGCCAACATGTATGCGAGTCCCGGCCACAGGACGCCATGCAGCAGCAAGTAGGCAGATCGCAGGCGGGTCCACGTCAAGACAGCCAGCAAGGCCAACTGCAAAGCCATCACCCATTTCCAAGTGTCACCCTCCCATCTGCGCAGACGCTCGTGGCCGGCGCTTGAATCCTTTGATACACCACGTGCGATTGCTTGTGTGGTCACAATTGCCCATAAGCTTGGTGCCACAAACAGGGCTGCTGCCAATGCAGGCGTAGCCAGCCATGTCATGCGCACGTGGGCTACCATAAGAGCGCAGCTGACTGCGATTGGCGCCAGCAACCCTGCTGCTGCACTTAGAAGGACTGCACACAGAGCATCAACCTTGGGAGCGCCTCGCTTTGGTCCAAACCACCAACCTGAATAGTGGGCGCAAGCTGATCGTTAATTGCAGTGTTACATGGTGAGGCCGGAAGCACAGGCCAACGTGCCTGCATGGGCATACATGTGCAGAGCATTGCAGACTGACAGTCTGTCTCAACTTGCCTTGTGGATGCAAAGCAGAGAGAAATGCTACTGAAAGCAGAACGGTTGCAACTGAGGTCGCCGTTGGCACGGAGTAAGCAACTTGTATAACGCCAACTACGTCGTAGAATACAGCATCGTCGGTTCGACTTGTATCATTCATGGGGATTGACCCATTCATGTAAGGACTGCAAACAAGGGTTGTAAGCACAAAGCACAAGAAGACCTCATTCAGGGCAACAGCGGTTGAGGTTGGGTAAGACATGGCTAGATATGTGATTGCCAATACGCGGGGTAGGAGGATGTTCAGCATGGCCAAAGTGCTTGTTGCTCTTCCATGCCTTCTTACAAGCGCTGTTGTCACAGCGAGCAGGTTGTCGCCACAGTGTTGCAAGGAGCCAGCAGGCAGGGAGTGTGGCGTGTCAAGTATGGTGTGGTATGTGTACCCGTTGCTCACATACGCCCAGTCCATTCCTGGGATATGCCCAAAGTCGCGGAACATGCGGAAATCAGTGTCGGAAGGTATGACTCCCGACTCGAAAACCTCCTGAGAGATGACCACAGCCGCAGGATGAGCCGCATGCTTAGCGTATACTTCAGCCAGCCAGCGGTTGTGTGGACCGAGTTGAAACACTGTGGAGTGTCCACCGCCACCTGCTGCTTCCAGGTTGATGAAGGCACGCACTGAGCTGCTCCACTTGTGACTTGTGATAAATCCATGCGATGCCTGATGACAAGCAAAGCAAGTCAGGAACACGAGTGAAAGCGAATGCTGGAATGCTGGAGTTGCAATTAAGCCACACAGCGCTTCCTTACTGTGCAATTACAGCCGCAAACATTGCCATGGAAGTAAAGGTCCATAAGGTTACTGCTGCTCTACCTGCATAATGACTTCCTCGGCACCATTCCATAGGAGTATTACAGAGGAGGTCGCATCCTGCGGCCAGTTGGACACAAGAGCGCGTGCAACCTCCAGCATGACAGCAACATTGGCACCATCATCCGCAGCACCTCTCACATCCGGGAACGCATCAAAGTGGGACGATACCAACAACGAGTTGGCCTGCACAGAAACTGCTCTTAGACCGCAGGCAACAACCCTTTGCTGCATGTGCGGTTCAGAATAATAACAGTGCATGTCATTGGCTCACTTCAGTGAATGTAGCATGCAGGCAGCATAGAAAGCAACCTTAGATGGGTGATCAGCGCCTTTGCCTGATATGCGAAGAGCGAGGTTGGTCACATTGTGATAAACACCTGCATGACATAGTTGGTCAGCGTCAAATTCACTCTTGCAACTTGAGCTTGTCATTGAACTTAACCCTCACCCAACCTGTAAATGCAGCATTGTGCAGAAAGCTTATGGACACGCTGCCTGAAGCACGCTGCAAGGACAGCTCGACGTCCAAAATAGGTGGTGCAGAAGCAACAATCTCCGACAACTCGCGCGCAATATAACCTGCCAATGGTGCATGCAGAAATGAAGTGGCTGCTGTGAAGCCATTATTGTCTTCGCAACGCCAACCTACCTGCTGCAAAGACCTCGCAATCATACGACCCGACTACTCTTTGGACGCTGGCCAGCGTCTCCAGATGTGACCAGCTGCGCTCTTCGCTGAAAACATCGGCAGGTGCTGTGCGTGCAACTGGCTTTGGCAATATCCCACCTCTGATAAACTGCACAAAACACCAGCCAAGAAAGAGGACACAATCTCTGAGCACCTTGTGAGCAACCAATCACTACGCACAATGTAAGCAGTAGGAGACTCTCCACTGGAGAGTGGGCGAGTACTTGCCAAATGCAAATACAAACCTATTGTTGATGCTTATCAAGTCATGCCCACGCAAGCCACAGTCAAGCAACAACCATCCTCCATGCACGAGGTCATGGTGGACAAACCCGGTGCCCATGCACAGGTAAACTCTTAACCTATTGCAACAGAATCGGTGCATACAGCTTTCGCAGGCTCCACGTCTTAAGAGCTTGAGCTGGTTTTGCTTGCTCAATTTTCAATGACGTGACTAAACGCTCGGTCTTAGGATAAATTGCTACACGCGTTCGACTCACTGCCGTTATTAGGAATACATGACCTCTGAAACAAACACCGTGCCAGGTGCAGCAAAAGAGGTAAGCTGGCTATTTGTAAGCACCGTCGTTCAAACTGGCTTAGCCCAAACATGGCAATCACACAGTGTAACACCCTCAAAGAAGACACAGACCGTCGAACACAGTAAAGCAGAGCGCAGCCAAACCCCAACGACAAGCTAGCCTGTCTGCTAGCGGCAAGCTCTCACATGCACAATGGAGGCCGCAATCAGCACCGCTAGGACGCCCGCAGCGTACCAGCCCGAGGGCTCCTCCTCCTGCGCCTTGTTATCAGGACGCCCCGTGGCGGCATGGCCGTCCTGCTGAGCCATCGCACCGCCGCCACCGCCGCCGCCGCCTGTGCAGCTCCATGCAACGGCTGCCAAAACCAAGCGGTGGTGAAAACTGTCAACTCTCAATGTAAAAACGGGAGAGGCATTCTGTGTGTCGCAATCATTGCGTCACTTTCGCGTCGGCTTTTCTGTCTGCGTTGAATCGGACTCCCGCCTCGACGACGGCAGATGCGGGCTGTCGCATGCGGGTCTGACGCGGAGTCCCATGCGGTAGCCCACCATGGTGCATGGTATAGCTGGCACTATGCAAGAGTGTTGCAAATTGCCATGCTTCATGTAAAGCAACAAATGCAAACGGAGGTTTGTTCCCTATACGCGCCATACATGCAGAACGAACAAAGAACGTCCTTTCTAATCATCATTTCGTTTTACTTTTAAACCACCAACGTGAGAACGAACAAGAAACGTTTTTTATTCGTTTTTTTTCCATAACATAATCGCTATGTTTCAACCCTACAAGGCACACACTTGTCAGGTGTACACGAGAAGATGCTGTGCGTGTACACTGTACACGCTATGCTTATATACACGCAGATCATCATCCAATTTTAGCATGATGATCTGCGTGTATATAAGCATAGCGTGAACATGCTCCAACCATGCACGTAAGGATGTTCGTGTTTTGTTGCGAGCTTGATGGTTTGAGTGTGGATTTGCATACACTATGCCCATGCCATACATGGTTATGCTGACTTGGGGAATGTAACGGAGTGCTACCGCTATGCGGTTCCCCGCCCTTGTTTAATGAGAAATAAGGGCGGGGAACCGCATAGCGGTAGCACTCCGTTACATTCCCCCCCACTTAAGTTTCAATGTCCTCATTGAAGGGTTAGCACGGCCCCACCGTGAGCACTGAAAAACTGAGTGAGAAAAAGAACCAGGGCCGAAGCGGCAAAGATGTCTGCCAGCACCCTTTTACCGTCCGCGAGCGGACACATCACTCCAGTACGCCCGAAGAATCTCTTGGCAGTTGGTAAGATTTTCGGGTTCCCACGTGTTCTGTTCAACACCATACTCTTTCCATTTCACCAAGTCAGTTGGTGCACGTCCGCGTCGGGGCTTACGGTGACTCAAAATTGTTTCCACCTCGTACTCAAAAGTATCATTGCCATCCACTGCGACAAGGGGTGGAGGAGGTTGAACCCGACCGTCTGAACGGTACAGATTCAGTTTACTCACATGAAACACATCATGTATACATATGGAATGTGGTAACTTCAAACGATACGCGTGAGTGCCGACCCGATCAACCACTTTGAAGGGGCCTATCCAGCGAGGGAAAAACTTTCCGATACCCACTCCCTTAATGGATATGTTTTCAGTGCTCCAAAGCACCGAATTTCCCACATCATAGTCGGCCTGCCTACGATGCTTATTCGCTTGGGCTTTCTGTCTGTCTTGCGCTGCGCGCAGACAGCTCTTTGCCAACGTTAACCTGTCTTGCATGGCCGCAGCCATCTCGCGCGCTGCAGGCACGCGAGTCAAGTCGTTAGCCGGCAACTTAATACTCGCAGGACTTTGTGGATGCACTCGGTAATTAAAAAAAAACGGAGTTTCCTACACACTCTCTTGCCATGCATTGTTAATCGCGAACTCAGCCATTGGAAGGTCAATATCCCAATCAGACTGCATCGGACTCAAATAATGCCGAATGGTTTCCTCAATCACTTGATTGGCGCGTTCAGTCTGACCATTAGTCTGCGGATGATAAGCAGTACTTATGTGCTGCTGTATCTGCAGAAGTTGCATAGCGACTTTCAAAACTGAGCCATAAACCTCGGGTCACGGTCAGAGACAATGTTGCGAGGTAAGCCAAGCAACTTGAACAATGACGCGACAAAAACCATCGCTAGATCACGGGAGCCTATCTCCGTACGGCAAGGAACAATGTGAACCATTTTGGTCAAACGATCCACAAATACTGCAACCGCAGTATGACCCAACGCTGTTTCAGGGAGCTCAGTGATAAGGTCCATACTCACACTTTCCCGCTTACTGTCAGGAACTGGTAACGGCCGCAGTAGCCCAGCGGGCTTTTTACGTAACGGTTTGTCACGCTGACATTTGTCACACGTGTCCACATACCGTTTCACATCAGCAGGCAACGATGGCCACCAATACAACTGTTGCGCTGCCTTCGTGGTCTTGCGACTACCAAAGTGTCTAGCGTAAGGTGGATCATGTATATCCGCTATGCATTTTACACGAAGTTCAGCATGAACAGGTATCATCAAACTGTTGCTTATGTAGTACAGATTGTCACGTTTGTTAAACTTTTGTAAGTTGTCTGCAATAGAAAAGCACGGTTTAAAGTGTACCCCTGTACAACGGTTTGCACAAGCTCATCATCGGGAGACAATGTGCTGCGTGTCGCAAGTAATTGCGCGCGCATCACCGCTAGTATTGATGGGCAGCGACTTAAAGGGTCAGCCACATTCGTTCTGCCTGGCCAATACTGTAACAGCACTACCGTCGCCGGTGATGCCCCTTCAATCCTCTACCCCAACACCTACACCGCCTATGACAAGCCTTTCAGCGGCGTGGCCGCCACTGAGCAGAGAACTGAAAGTGAGGTCACATCAATTTTATGTGACCTTTTATATCAAGAGTATATTAAATATGCTCCTCTCGATAATTAACTCACAACTAGACATCGACCCTACAGATAGGGTATTTAGGAAATTTAGCGTGAGCCAATCACAGCTCAGATAAGGTACCTATTGATAAGGTACCTATCGAAAGATACCTATCATAAGGTACCTAACGAGATTGTGATTACATTTTATCAAATGTCACACTACATAGGCTTGAGTAAGCGTTTCTACACCCATTGAGACTTTTTTAAGCTATGATAAAGCATCATAGCCTTTGATTAGCGAGGCACCGTAGAAAAGAGGTATAAATAAGCATAATTAAAAACTAATTCATACAGAATGTGTTATTTTGTAGCAATAATACCCCTATTATTATTGCTCCCGTTACATCCCCCCCCACTTAGGTTTTTAACGTCCTCGTTGAACTCAAGTTGATCAGGCCTAATTTCAAGTAATTGTAACCAATAACATAGCAGGAAATGACAGGGTGGTAATGAAACTGCACTGCCAGTCTGTCATCAACCAAGCCCACAATTTCACGGGTCGGGATGTGTGTCCCAATAAGCTCGAAGCAACTTGCGGCAGTGCGTAAGATGCCTGTCGGGCTCCCAACTGTTATGTTCCGGGCTATACCCTTTCCATTTCACCAAATAGCGGGTTGCGCGTCCCCGACTATTCAGCTTATGGTTAAAAATAGTTTCCACCTCGTATTCGAGCTCGCTGTTCACCTCAACCGGTGGTGGTGGAGGCTGTGTTCTATCGTCTGAGCGGTATGGTTTTAACAAGTTCACGTGGAACACGTTGTGTATACGCACACTTGGGGGCAATTGCAGTCGATAAGCGTGCGTACCAACTTTATCAGTGATACAGAAAGGACCTAGCCATCGGGGCAGCAACTTGCGAGCACCCGTACCTTTGATGGTCATGTTCTTTGCGTTAAGCAAAACTCTATCGCCGACATGGAAAGTGGCCATTCTTCGATGTGTATCAGCATAAGCTTTTTGCCTGTCATTGTGCTTGCCAGTGCATGTCACAGTTGGTCACTGTACGGCTTGCCTGTTGCATGCCTGTGACATACCTGTGACTTGCCAGCTGCTTATCTGGGTCGCTTGACCCGGGTCTGCAAGTTCCGAACCAAGCTGTTTCCAAACCCTCCCTCTCTGGCTTCGGCCTAGAGATCGGGACTTGGTTATGACAGTTTTGGGGAAGTTGTGCGGTGAGCGTCATGGCAGCCGTGCATGACTCACATACCTATAAGTGCGCATTCTGTTCCCAAACTCTATGAGCCAAAAAGCCTCCCCCTCTGGCTTCAGCCTGGAGATTAGGACTTGGTTGAGGACAACACCGGGTTGGGACATTTTGATCCCATTCAGACTTTAGATCAAGCCTTCCTGGTTTTGGGATTGGTTTGGACTTCGTTTGGGACTTGAGCAACTTGGGGTCATTTTTTTCCTCTCGTTGAACCTGGTCCGTTGGTGAGGTTCTCACCATCCCATTTTGCCTGTTTTTGCAGACAAATGGAAGAGAACTCGGTGCCCACCTCGAAGAGGAAAAGCTCGCAAAAAGAGCAATTATCCCGTGAGGAGGAGTTTCCATCCATGGAGGATATTGCCAACCCGGATGATGCACCTAATGAGTCTCATGCTGCTAAGGATGTGGATGCCTTGGTGGAACCAGACGGGCCACCACCACCACCACCACCATCATTCGTGCAGCCTGAAATCTCAATTTGCCTTACGAAACAGGAGCTGATGGACCACTTTCTTAGCATCTATGATGAGGAGCCTCGTGAGGCGATTGTCTCGCTCATCAACTTTCTCTTTCATGTGGCGGAAACGATCTCAAAGCTCACCACCTTTATGGGGTGAGATTGGGAGGGATCGATGGGTGAAGGCAAACGTGTTCTGAATATGATCGAGCGCCTTTAACGCTCTGACAGTGGTCCACCTGTTCAGGCGCTCGCTCGTCCTGCCGAGTTTGTTCCCAGCAAGCAAGCGACAATTTTCGACTGACTCGTGAAGCTGAAGAGACACTATGTCAACTCCCTTCACAATTCTGAGGAGGGGAAGTTGCGTGTAGTTGAGTTGCTCATTTCAAACGATGCTCTGGTCGAGTGGTACCGTCTTAAGCAACGTGATACGAACCTCGGGCGGGAAGTAAATCAATTGTGCTCTTTCATGGAGCAGCGCTATGGCGGTGCGGATCCTGCCCAGGTTGCTTGCAACCAGCTGCACAATCTGCGTCAGCACGGGCGCTTGGTCTAGCTGTATATCCAGGACTTCCAGTCTTTTGTCAGCAAGATCAATGCTGGCAAACTGCCCAGCAGTAATGCTGGTCAGCTGGATATGTTCAGGCGTGGCTTGGACACAGATCCCGTGCAGCATGTGACCGTCAACCCCGCGAGTTTGCAAGAGTGTCTCGACGGATTTGCCAATGCTGATGCAGATGGTTGCTGTTGTGGACAGTGGGAAGCGCTCGCATGCAAACATGCAAACATCAGCCAAAGAGGCAGCTCCGGCTTCAGCTGCAAAGCGCCCGGCCACTAACAACAAACCTTTTGTTAAAAAGGCCAAAATATCTCAGCCTGCTGGCCCCTACAGCGCGGCTAAATCCACCATCACTTGCAATTCCTGCAAGAAGACAGGTCATGTGGAGGCCAAGTGCTATGCAAAGCAGAATGCACAGAAGGCCAGCAGCAGAAGGACAAGAAATAGGAATTGTTCGTGGTTGGTAGCTTAGTCGAGCAGAACGACGTTAAAACCTTTGTACTTCCTAATAAAGTTTCCTCTCTTTGTGATGTATCAGATGTATGGACTTATATGAGCACACCACCTGTGTTGACAAATGCAAACGGTCGTGTTTTAATCAATGCTCCATTCTCTGAATTGGTAGCTGCTGTTAAGCACTTACACGAGTTGCAATTACAACATGCTGTCACTGCATGTGTAGTTATCGAGCAAATACGTGCACCCTTTGTAAGGGTAAACGTAAGGTGACGTTAACCGCACTTGTACTCGCACGTGTTGCTCGCGACAATGTTCCGCTTCTCTCTGCTATGCAACTGAAACGTTGCATGCGTAAACGTGAGGAAGTATATTTGATGCACTTACGCCAGGTAGAGACACCTGTTGAACCACTATTGCTACCACTACCACTACTGCTACTACTACCTTAAGTACTACTGCTAGTACTACCCTTGTACTGAGCTGCGGCTCCTGCACCGCCCGCTCCAGCTCCGCCGCCGCCATTCCTTCTCCGCTGCCGCTGCCGTCGCCTGGCCTGGTCTGGCCTAGCCTGGCCTGACCTGGCCGCCCTAAGGCAAGGAGGGTGGTTAGATGGCATGCGGTTGCGCGTAGTACAACGTTGGACTGCAACCAAGCTCACCTACTGTTAGCCGTTGCCGCCGCCGCCGCCGCCCACAACGCTCTGTTCAACTTGAAGCCGTTGAGCGTTTGAATAACTTGGGCAGCCCAAGTTATTCAAACGCGTTGTCGAAACGTGACTCGCAACATTATCGTATTATTATAATGGTACGAAAGTCCCATTGTTGCAATGGCACTATCGTACCATTTGTATGGTACGATAGTGCTTTTGCGACAATTCGTACCATTGACATAGTACGGCGGCTGCATTGTAGCAGCGTCTCGACTTGGCGGCCGGTACCACCGTCCCGACTTGCCAACCTTTAGGGACCGGCGGTCACTTGCTTATCATACTTGATATACAGTAAGTAGGTCGCCGCCGCGTTAAGTGCACGACCGGCGATCGACCGTCACTTAATAACCGCGATAAGGTCACCTGCTAGGGACTAACGGTGACTGGCTTGCCAACGTAGGCAGGCCGTCGCGCATACTGTTCGACGGTCAGGGTACAACCGACGGTCGGCCGTCATGTATGTGACCGAAACGTGACTTATTTGCTATACAGATAGGTCGCCATCGCGCAAATGGGATGACCGACAATCGGCCGTCACCTTAAAGTGCGGTGTTGCCGTCACAGGCAGGCCGCCATCGATTGCATTTATCGGTCGACCGCTTGACGTCGGTATATATTGCTTGATAGTAACAGCCGTCCTAAAAAGTCCCTTTATTGACGAATCCGTTACGTCAGGTAGGGTCAGGCACCCGTCAGTCCCTCAATCCCTTATCAGTCACTGTGTAAAATTTGCGACGCTGTCCCCGTCTCACGCTTTGTAGATTGTTTCAACACAGTGCCCCCCCC
>RHPI01002533.1:527902-547293 GCA_009103225.1 Chlorokybus atmophyticus
CCCGAGTATGCTGTAGCCACGGTCCATGATACTTGGGCACCATGACAACCACACTCAGTGTTGTATGTTTACTTTGTAACTTACACAATGTGCGCAAAACTTCTGTTAGCACGTTAAACTCTACATGCACTAGCACACAAGCATTGTCATCCACTTTTTCAATATCAAAAAGTGGCAGCTTACACTAGAGACAATTCATCAAAAACCGGTTTGCTGTATGTAACACTAGCAACTGGCCAGCAGATGAAGGTACATCAGTCACGTCGTAACCTATTTACCTTCTTGGCCTTGCCCTTCCCCTTGGTTGGGCAGTTCTTCGCAATGTAACTTGGCTGATGGCACACGTAGCAGGCGCGTGCTGCAATAGGCGTCGCACCACTCGCAGGTGCGTATGAGGTCTTGGCCTTTTTCGCCGCATGCGCATTGAGTGGAGGGAACCGCTTCCCCCCTCCTCCATGTGGCTTGACTAAAGCCACCACCTGTGACTTGTTCTGCACAGCCGCAGCATTGTTGTTGAACAGATACACACTCAACCTCTGCAAGGTTGCGAGGTCCGCTGGAACTCATGGTTGCCCCGTCGACGTGTTGTACTGCAATTGGTCGCGCAAGCGCGCATCCAAGCTGCGCTTGTACAGATCAAACTGCTCAGCCTTGTCCATGGGCATGAGCTCACTGTTGACACGGCCAACAAGTGCCTGGAACTCCTGCAAGTACACTGAAGCCGCCCGACCATTCTGTCGCAGATTGGTAAGCTTGTTGCGAGCAGTAGTAGCCGGGTCCATGCCACCATAGCGCTCCACCAAGAACCGAAACAATGCCTCCACAGTCTTGGAAGCACCATCCTCTGTTTGACGTGCCCACTCGGCCAAAGCGTCAGGTGGCATGAGCAACTCAGCAACAGATGTATGCTCATTAACTGGTTGCTGAAGTGCAGCCAAGTAGTGCTTCACATTCACCACCCAATCATGAATGTTCACAGCCCCATTGGGCTTGAACTTCTCGGGCTTGTTCAGCGTTGTGACGGGTAGGCCAACTGATGTCCCTGCTACAGTTGTGGTAGCCCCGGCCACCTGCTGGTGTAATGCCACCAACTCGGACTGCATAGCATCGAGGCGTTCAGTCAAGCGCTTTTCTCGAGTTAACTTCATCGTAGTACCCATCGACATAGTTGGTGTTGATGTGATATTTGGCCAAGAATGGCACGACCAAGTGTCTATGACATTAGATACTGCTGCACGGTTGTGCACAGTAAAGAAAGGGCGTAAGCGCATCACTTTGTCCGTGCGGAGGTCGCATAGCTTGGAATACAAGCAAACGGACCCTGCGTTAATTACGGCGCTTCAAGTGAAGCGTGCGTTACGTAAAAACACACCTGCTTTTCTAATGCACTTAACGTCGAGTGATGATGTAATGCCTGGCAATACAGAAGGTGTGACGGACATCATTGAGAAATTTCAGGATGTGTTCTCAGATGAGTTGCCGGGCTTGCCCTCTGATCGAGGTGTCGGACACACAATACCTTTAATTCCTGATAGTGAGCCTCCAGTTCGGCCTATATATAGGTTGAGCCCTCGTGAGAGGGGGGAAATGGAAACACAGATGAAAGAGTTATTGGAAAAGGGATTGATTGAACCAAGTTCTTCACCCTTTGGCGCACCGATATTGTTTGTTATGAAAAAGAATGGGAAAATGCGCATGTGTGTGGATTATCGTGCTTTAAACAAGATCACGGTAAAGAACAGATACCCGTTGCCAAGGATTGATGATGTGTTTGACAAGTTGTCAGGGAATGTGTAACAATTGGGGCCCGACCACTAGGCTATGGTAGTAAAAGACACTTCAATGAGTGAGGTCTGTCACAGTTTATCCCAATTCGTGACATTCCTCCCCAATTTTACCCATGAGTTCCTCATAATCCAATAAGGCACTAGCCCACGTCGCCGTGTTCGCGGCCGTACCACGATTGGTCTGCCCGCGGCCTGTTGGATCCGGCCCACGAACAGCCCTGACCGACCGAACGGCCATCCTTACCGCATGACCCGCCATTTCAGCGCGACCGCTCACGCGGCCTTAGGTTGAACTGGCTCGGCGCGCAGGTCGTAATCCCGCGCCCAGCCTAGGGCAAGCCGCCCCACATGATTTTGTTTTTGCCTTGGATCTGCCTCAGTCCCCCACGGGAATTGAACCTGAGACGCCAAGCTACGTTACCATTGTAACAATTGGGGCCCGACCACTAGGCTATGGTATTAAAAGACACTCCCATGTGTGAGGTCTGTCACAATTTATCCCAATTCGTGACAGAATGCGTACTTTAGTACGCTAAACTTAACAAGCGGCTAGCATCAAATCCGTATTCATCCTTCGGATGTCTATAAGACAGCATTCAGGACACCTACGGGCCAATATCAATACAAAGTGTTACTTTTCGGCTTGACTAATGCACCTACTGTGTTTCAGAAGGAAATGAATAAAACTTTTGGTGATATGCTTGGTCAACATGTTATGATATACTTGGATGACATCATTGTCTGCAGTAAAACAAAGGAAGAACGTAGGCAACACTTGGAAGCGGTGTTTGCAAGATTGCGCAAGCTACTTTGTTGGCAAATCTCACCAAGTGTGATTTTTGTACAACAGAGTTGCCCTTTCTTAGTCACATTGTGAGTGGTGCGGGTATCAAACCTGACCCTCGCAAAGTGCAGATTGTAAAAGAGTGGCCCCAGCCTCAGAATGTCCATCAACTAAGGTCGAGAGTTGGCAAACTACTTTCGCAAGTTCATGATGGGGTACTCGACAGTTGTCATGCATTTGACCAAACTGCTGCGTAAAGATGCCCCGTTCATTTGGACAACAACACAAGAAGCTGCTATGCAGAAGGTGAAGTTGGTTATAACATCGGCGCCGGTGTGAGCACTGCCATATTGGGACAAACACTTCACAGTGGTCAGTGACGCATCAACACTTGGGTGTGGTGCGGTACCGTTGCAAGATGGTAGACCTTGTGCTTATGAGAGTAGGTAGTTCATTCCTGCAAAGGTGAACTACACTACGACAGTCTCAAGAGCACGAACTATTGGGTATAGTTCCTGCTCTTGAGACATGGAGATGTTACTCAAAGGGTGTTCACTTCAATGTTGTGACTGATCACAACTCGTTGGTGTATTTCTCAACGCAGCAAAACAGCAAGCGCGCTGGAATGAGTTTTTGTCCAGGTTCACCTTTGAACATAACCCCACCCAGGATTACATTTTAGTTGAATGGGAAAATGCTTTACGTTGCGGCAAGCCAATGTTAACAGCAGCTGCAAGGGGCTAGCCTAGGTATAGACCAATTTTGGTAATAATGGTTTGCAAAGCTACATGGTTATGCTTTCGCAGCAGCATGACATAAAGGTGGCTATCAGCGCCACGGTATTTCACCGCCAACCCAATAATAAATGCAGCCACCGTTCGTCATAAAACAAAGTAAAGTTGTGAACATCATGTTGTAACGGTTATTCCAAGATACATGATTCAATATTGCATCAGCGTTTAAAACAGGTAGTGTACGCAAATATCGTTATATTGAGGGTAATGCACACCCGTATGGTGTATAAACACATCATGTCAATAGCCTGTTTGAAATGTATATGGTATCCATTGGATACATCAAAACCATATTATGTCTCCATATAACATTAACTTGTGCAATCCCATTTTATACATAACATGCGCAATGTCAATTTTTAAGGCATGGATTGTATTGAACTTCAAGAGTTTTTACCATAGCAATGACAATATATGTTTTAAACCCTATTACTCACGTTCAAAGTGTGTCAACTAATGAGAAACCAATTGTAAATAGTACGCTATTATACTCGCATATGTAATATGTGCAAGTGGTATCGCCCAAGTGGTTTTTGAAAACAATATGCACCCCGTCACCGCTTGGCTTAACTTAGCAAATAAAACTGATAACGCCACATTATTGATATACATAACGTAGTATAAGTGATGACATATTCAAGTGTGTGGCGCTTTCTCGTGCAACTTGATCATGTCACGACATTGTCCATGCCGTGGTACCACCATGTTATCATGCAAACTTCTAGAGCAAGAATTGAATTAGTGCAGAACGCTTAGCAGAAACACTGCCAAGCACTCCAATAAGTGTACAGAAGCTTTTACGCTTCATATGTGTATGACATCTCTCATGTATGTGCACCCTTGAGGTGCAAATGATGACATTACTGCCGATCATGACCGGTCTGCCATATAGTATAGGTGCATGTGGGCAGTACAATTGCTATTAGTACTATAGTACACGCTGATTGCATGCGTGTAGCAATCGTACTGTGCTGCTGTTATGCCACTGCTGAACAGACATGGCTATGCATTCATGTAAATTTGCGAACAATCGATGAGGAGCACTCCCCCCCCCCCCCCCCCCCCCCCCCCCCCCCCCCCCCCCCCCCCCCCCCCCCCCCCCCCCCCCCCCCCCCCCCCCCCCCCCCCCCCCCCCCCCCCCCCCCCCCCCCCCCCCCCCCCCCCCCCCCCCCCCCCCCCCCCCCCCCCCCCCCCCCCCCCCCCCCCCCCCCCCCCCCCCCCCCCCCCCCCCCCCCCCCCCCCCCCCCCCCCCCCCCCCCCCCCCCCCCCCCCCCCCCCCCCCCCCCCCCCCCCCCCCCCCCCCCCCCCCCCCCCCCCCCCCCCCCCCCCCCCCCCCCCCCCCCCCCCCCCCCCCCCCCCCCCCCCCNGACAGTGCTAACCTACAACAAACCCTAGTGTACAACAGCACCCGCATGCTTCTCTACAGCCGTGACTGCATGCCACCAGATACAACAAGCGTTTCTCCTGTAATGTACGATGCGTCGTCTGAACACAAAAATGCAGCAGCACCAGCCATCTCCTCAGCCAGTCCCAACCTTCCCAACAGAGTAGATGCCTCACGCTCAACCCGCTGTACATCGCGCGAGCAACAGTGTTCAGGGCACCAAGCTTGCCGTGCATAGCAACCACTTGAGTCTCAAGTGCAAAGCAAGTTGCAACACACCTGCTTCTCATCGCTGACGAGGGCAGCGGCAAACTTGGTCTTCACGATGCCAGGCGCGAGACAGTTCACTCGCGTGTTGGGTGCAAGTTCTTCAGCCAGCGCCTGCAGAGCAGAGCAGTGGTGTCATGGCAATCCACGCCGTTATTACAAAGACTGCATCGGGTAGCAACACACCTTGGTCAGGCCCAGCAGCGCCGTCTTGCTGACAGCATACATGCCAAGCGGGGCTGACGGGGAGTAGCCGGTGACACTGGATACCAAGAGAATGGACGCTCGCTCGCTGAGATGGTTAGCAGCGTCCTGCAAAGTGATTATGTGAGACTCAGCTGATTGACAATTGCAAAGCAAGAAGGCAACAAGCCCTGCAGTCTAGCTGCTTGAGCAAAATGTACTGAGAGCGACTGAGTGCGCAAGTGAGTAGTCAACCATATGCTGTTCACCCTGATCAGAAGAACGGCAGCCTTGATGTTGACTTCAAGGATCTTGTCGATAGCGTTCTCAGACATCTGCAATATTGGTCCAGACGCTGGATTGACCGCTGCATTGGACACGAGGATATCGATCTTTCCATATGTCTGCAAGCATAGTGCAACGGAGTTTGGTTGAAGAGTTTGCACGCTGGTGAGGAGGAAGCACCCGCAGCGAGTCTAAACCTAGGTGACTAAAACAAGTGACTTTCTCACACCTCAACAGCAGTCGCTATGAGTTGCTTGCGCTGGTCAGCAGAAGCCACATGACACACTTCGCCGGTGACTTCAATGCCCTCTTTGCGCAGTAGCGTGACAGTTTCATCGACAGCAGCCTGAGAAATCAGTTCATGAGGGACAGGGCGTTGCTGGTCAGCTGCACAACTTGCTGTTACAGCGACATGGACAAGCTGTGCAACCGTGTCTCAGCTACTAGTTTTTACAATATGATACATATCAAGCGGGCATGCTCTTGAGATGGAGGCATTGCTCGCTGTTGGTACGTGGTGGACTTAGCATGCACAGTCGTGCATGCAGCTTACAACTGAAAACGACGCAAGCCATTGCGTAAGCGCAGATATGCTTCCAGGACGCAACATCAAACTGTACGCAAACAATATTACGTGCTGTGCAGCATGCATGTGCGCTGCACAGACCACTTGCATTGGAGAACAGCTATTGCGTTCGCACCTGCTTTCGTGAGGACACAACCACCTTTGCTCCCTCCTGCCCGAGTCGCCGGGAAATAGCAAGCCCAATACCCGCAGTGGAAGCGGTCACGACGGCAACCCGGCCCTCCATCCGCCGCCCGCCGGCGGCAGCGCCGCCCACCCCACCCATGTCGCTCACATGCACAACTCTGTGCTTTGCTGCTGCGTTATGCCCAGCGGAATGCACCGACACTGCGCGAGCGTATTGTCAGCACAGTGCGCATTCGACTCCATGTGCAATGCTTGTGCACCGACACTGCTAACAGTCGATGGACAGCAGCGCAGCCAGTTCAGAGACTCCTCAGCGGCGGCGGTGGCGGCGGGTTGGCTGTGTAGGTGAGCGATGGGAGCGAAGCGGAAGCGCAAGCTTCAGGCAGCTAGGCAACCCCCCTCTCAATCAGCGCCTGCCTTGACTTCCGTCGGGCTGGACGCGGAGGATGTGCTGGCGACGGATTTGCGACAAGGGGAGTTTGACACAGGCGGGTAAGCAAGCAAGCTGACAACCAACAACAGAAATTCGTGCATGCAATAGCATCATGAGAAGAAACTCTATGACTTGTTCGTTTGTTCCATCTTCTAGGTCCTACGTGTTTACACTACTGTCGCCCAAGCAAGACGAGATCAGAGTCAGAGTAGCGTGGTAAAGCCACCTTTCTACTTGGCGCGAGCTGCATGTTCGTACTCATTCACTCGTTGGTTCATTGGGCCTTACTTATTCATTACTTATGTGCATGCTGTCGCGCTCGCATGCTAAGTGGATACAGGTAGTGTCGTAGTGCAATTGGCATGCAAACGTGTTACTTCAATGGTTAGCGAGACAGATAGCTGTTGATGAGCAGTTGTTGTTACAGCACAGCAATTACAAGTTTACGCTTTTTTTGCGCCGTACTGGTGCCATGCATGTCCGTACTGTTTAGTGTGCTGAGCTCTGCTTTGTTCCTGCCGTGCAGCGCGGACTCCAATGCATTGGTGCTGCCTGCGGCCAAAAGCACTACTCACAGAGAGTCTGAGGTCAGTTGAAGTTGTAGCAGCACATGTCAATAATTTGCGTGAGATGCACGCACCCATGTCACACAACTCAGATCAAGGTCCTTCGTAGTTGCAAGCCAACGTGATTACTTGGTGTCCAACCTAGTGCGTGCGCAGAAACCGAATGCGCCACTGAAGCTTAGCAAGAAGGCAGCCCGCAAACTGCGTAAACTTCAGGTTAGTCAGCTGTGCTGGTACTGCGTTACATCCACCAGTGACTACGCTGTGGCGTATGTGCTCACGCCACTTGGTGTGCACTGCAGGAAGAAGGCGAGCGCAGAAAGCTGCGAGCGGAGGCATACAGCCTGCTATCGTATCCGACCTAGTTTATCCCTCACATGCACAGTCTCATTAGTCATGCACAACACCATATGCAGTATTTGTGGTGCTAGGGCACTTAAATCGCCTGCACGAGAGGAGATCGCTGCATGCGTGTGTGCGTGCGTGCGAGCATTTGGTGTTGGGCAGACTTGAGGTCGCACGTGTTGTACAACTTGGCATTTACTCGATTGTCTTACACCATTCTGGCTCGGGCACACAGTATACAAGTACGTATACCTTGACCGTGGACTTGCAGCACTCACAGCTTGACGCAGGAGCAGCAGCAGCTGTTGAAGCCGAGCTCCAGACGTGGACAGGTTCGCATCCTAGTCATGTTACTTTACATTATTGTTTAGTTGTAGCGCACTCACTGTGTCGAGCACACCATGTGTTTGTAAAGCGGCTCAGTTGTAGGCAAGTTGAGTTCTCAAGCATGTGCTGGACAGAGTACGTGTATGGTTAGACTCGAGCCTGTTTCCGTTCGATAGCCAACATATGATGTCCCTTTTGTGCAGGAAGACACCGTGAAGGAAAAGCTGCGGCACGCGCTGAAACTGGAACGTGCTGGCGTTCCTGTACCAAACACGCTTCTGACTCGCAAGCGCACGAGCTCTCCGGATCGTGATGAGACAGCACAAAATGACAGGGCGCCAAGTACAGAAGTGGACATCCAATGCACTGCTGACACCCAACAGGTGTCAAGCCCACCTAACAAACTACTCGCAATTGGCGCACCCTCAAATGGACAAACGGGAAACGGGTTGGGCCACCAGGAGCGTGCAGCCAAGAAGCAGAAGTCTGAAACTGATATCAATGTTCCCGCGAGCACAGTTCGGATGGTGAAGTGTGCGCAGGATCAATCTGAGCGATTGGCAGTAGCTGTTAACCCATCTGCACAAGTAGAAGCCCAGGTTACACCGCAGCGCAAACGTTGGCGGCAAAACCGCAAGAAGAAGGCTGCTGCTGCAGGAAGCGAAGCCTATGTGGCGCCAGTTGTGAAGCACGAGCAAGAAGAGGACCATATGGAAGTGCAGGTTGCTCCTGCCGCTAATGTTGCGCCCGTTCAACGTGTCAAGCAGGAGGACACTGCTCAGGTGGCACGTCCCGCACAAGGTAGTCATGCCCTTGCTTGCATGCTGATTGGCACTGACCAGTTAGACATTGATGCCCCATAGCTTGTGGCAATTGTGTGTGTGGCTTTATGTATTTTGGGCAGTTGCCTAGTAAAACATGCGATTGTCTCGCATCTCATCTGCTGTGCTGTCTCTGTAGGCCCGGCCGTGCGCAAGCCTGTATATGTCAAGCATGTGCAACGTCCTGCTGAGATAGAGGAGGCGCGTGCTGGGCTTCCTATCATTGCGCAGGAGCAGGAGATAATGGAGACTGTCAACGACAATCCCATATCCATTATCTGTGGCGAGACCGGCTCCGGCAAAACAACACAAGTGCCGCAATTTCTATATGAAGCTGGTTATGGAAGCCGCGATTGCGAAGCTCATCCAGGCATCGTAGGTGTTACGCAGGTCAGTACTTAACACATATCCATGTTTGGCAAAGTGCATGGTCATCCATTGTGTACCTCCATGAGTTTGACTTATTGTGGTTGATACACCTGTTGTCATTTATCTGTTGCTTGTGTGGCTTGCAGCCTCGTCGGGTTGCGGTTCTGGCTACTGCGCGGCGTGTTGCGCATGAGCTTGGTCTGCATCTGGGCAAGGAAGTTGGGTTTCAAGTCCGCCATGACCGCCGACTGGGCCCGGATGCCAGTATCAAATTCATGACGGATGGCATCCTACTGCGAGAAGCTCAGGCATGGACTTGAAGTTTCCATTGTTTTGATTGGGTTTCAAGTCCGCTCACCGTCATGTTGATTCTCATTGAATGTCGTTGCAGTCAGACCTGCTGCTGAGGCGGTATTCTGTGATCATTATCGACGAGGCGCATGAACGGTCTCTGAACACTGATATCCTGATTGGCTTGCTGTCTCGCATTGTCCCACTGCGACAGGTAATCAAAATGATTGATACGTTGACATTCCTCCTTTGCATGTCATCATGCTCGTTGCGATACAGGTTTGATTTGGTGCTCTGCAGACCTTGTACAAAGAGCAGTTGGCAAAGTGCTCCCCTGGTCGTATACCTGAAATACGCCCACTGCGACTGGTCATCATGAGTGCCACATTGCGAGTAGAGGACTTTGTGCAGAACCAGCGCCTGTGTCCAATCCCTCCACCTGTTTTACGTATCCCTGCCAGGCAGTACCCCGTTACTGTGCACTTCAACCGCAGAACCGAACTGCACGACTACATTGGAGCTGCTTTCAAAAAGGTGTGCTGCCATTCTTGCTGATAGTACTTGGGTGGGCCATAGGCTGGGTAACTGCGCGCAAGCTCCTGGTTTCCGTGCACGTTGTGGCTGCTTTGAAGCAATGTCCGGTTAATTGCATTGCAGGTTTCTCAAATACACCAGAAGTTGCCGGATGGTGGCGTCCTGGTGTTTGTCACGGGGCAGCATGAGGTCGAAAGTTTGTGCCGACGCCTTCGCCGCGCCTTTCCTTATGGCAACAACAGGAAGGGTGCAGCCAACGTTGCTGAAGACAAAACGGTGGTTGACGCGGAGACTCTGGTTGCCGCTGACGGTGATGAAGACGTTTATGATAGGCAAAATCACTTTGATCTTGACAGAGGGGATGAAGACGATGATGAGGCTGCATACGGCACAGACAATGAGGATGCCATTGATGATGACGCAACAGTTTCAACAGACGATGACGAGGTCAAGGATGCAACTGAGAATGCGAAACCCACAGAGACACTTCACGTTGAAGACATGGCCAAAAAGGGGACTGACAAAGAGCCGGGTTCGCTACATGTCCTGCCGTTGTACGCCCTGCTGCCTGCTGCCAAGCAACTACAAGTATTTGCGCCTTCACCTGCCAATGCACGCCTCATCGTTGTTGCCACCAACGTCGCAGAAACATCCATCACTATCCCTGGCATCAGGTATTGTTCCGTTCTGTTCATGGCGAGGCTTCTTGCATGGCCGGTGCTGAGCGGAAGGTGCTCTGGATCTGCGTTTGAAATGGTCATCACTATGTGTGCACAAGAAGGAATACGTTATCATTGCAGGTACGTTGTTGACACTGGGCGGGCCAAGCAGCTCAACTGCGATCAACGGACCGGCATGACAACATTCAAGGTGGACTGGATTAGCAAAGCCAGTGCCGACCAGCGCGCTGGTCGCGCCGGGCGAACAGGCCCGGGCCACTGTTACAGGCTGTACTCCTCCGCGCACTACACGAACAACTTTGCTCCATTCGCGCCTCCTGAGGTTGAGCGCATTGCCATCGACTCTGTTGTCTTGCAAATGAAAGCCATGGGCATTGAGAAGGTGAGTCATATACACAGCAGTTTGCACTTGGGTGAGGCCTTCATGGCATTCTGCGATAGCTTGTGTGACAATGCTATATGTGCATGTTAGCAATAAGCACTGGACGTGTGTGACAACTAACACATGAATGAAGGTGGTCAATTTCCCATTCCCCACTCCACCAGAGCGCTCAGCCCTTGCAGCAGCAGAGTCTACACTCCAAGCCTTGGGAGCCCTGAGCGCCGCTGCATCGATGCTCACTCCTTTAGGGAAAAGCATGGCCGCTTTTCCCGTCAGTCCACGCCATGCTCGCCTGCTTTTGGCAGCCACAGAAGGTGCAGAAGTGGGAAGCGCACAGCATTTGGAGTTGCTGTCACTCGCTGTCGGTGTGGCAGCAGCACTGAGCGTGGAGAACCCGTTTCTGAGGGACATACAGGTGCTTTTTGAATGCATCTTTGTTTGCGCTTTATGTCAAGGTCCCTGTGTGAGAGCAAAAGCCTAAACACGCACGTATTGCGGGTGATATGTCTGGCAACATACTGAATGCAAACTTTGCAGGTGAAGCCAAAGACAAAAGCTTTAGGCGAGGGCAATGATGAAGAAGCGAATGGCACAGAAAAGGAGAAAGAAGAGGCCAAGAAGCAGAGTGATCGTGCAAGACAAGCGCACAACAAGTTCATGAACCACAACAGCGATGCATTGTCGGTGCTGAATGCGCTGCGCGCTTACGAGGCTGCAGGGGCTACTACGGAATTCTGCCAACGGAACTTTCTGCACGCCAAAACCATGCACGAAATGCATATGCTGCGGCAGCAGCTTGCGCGCATCGCAGTGCAGCAGTTTGCGAGCACATCAAGCGCCACTGCTTCAGCTCAAGAAGCATTGTGCTCCATTCCTGTGCCAAAGCGTGCGCAAGAGGCTGTGTTGCAAAGAGCTATATGTGCGGGGTGGGTCGACAGAGTGGCGAAGCGCTTGAGGGTGCATGAGCGACGCACGGATGATGTGGAGCATCGGCGAGCAGTGCGCTATCTGTCTGTGGCAAGCGCGGACACGGTTTACTTGCATCCTTCCTCTGCGCTGGCCAAAGCATGCCCTGAGTTTGTCGCCTACAACGAGCTGGTTCAGACATCCAGGCCTTACATGAAGACAGTGACGAGCGTGTCACCCAACTCGTTGTCACACTTGGCTCCAACCCTGTGCTCATTCTCTCAGCCATTACCAGAACCATCAGCCTGGTACGACGGCGCATCAGATGAAGTTAAGTGTTGGGTGAGCGTCACGTTTGGTAGACATAACTGGGAGCTTCCCCTGCACGCGATTACGCATCCCGATGCTGCCCAGCGCACAACCATATTCGCGGTGGCATTGTTATCGGGCTCAGTGTTGCCTTCAATACAGCACATCGCTCAGCATTATGCTTTGCAACCGAATGCTATGCTACAGGCTGCAGCGGCAACACAACCAAGAGTGGCAGAGTTGCTGCATGCGCTGGAAAAGGCACCAAGAGTAGCGGGGGTTGTAGCATTGAGTCAAAGATGGACTGCAGACAGGAGGTTTCTCTTTCCCCAGCTGGCGGCATGGCTCAAACCCAATCAACGCGCAGGGCTGACTGCGGTGTGGCCCAAGTTGTTGGAGGAGGCTGCAGCCAGAGCAGCTGAGCTTGCTAGAACTTGCTAGAAATTGCATGATTCCCCTTGGAGTATTGGTGTGGTTTGTGTGCATGATGAATGTGCACAACGAACGTGCATGATGTTGAGATTCCTGGCAAGGCAGCGGCAGATTGTGTGCGCTGCTCAACTGTTGTGGTGTTTTTATGCCAACATGTTGCCGGGTGACACAATTGACAAAAGGCACACTAATGCATACTGCCATAGCATGGTAGCATCACCGACTGTGGCTGGATGATGGATGATCTGCGGAGTATGAGCTGTTATTACAGCACCGTCACTTATTTGATTTTGTCCACGCCAGTACTGAGCTCTCGCAAGTGGAATAGCAGCACGCCAATTACCCTGGATGGTCCCTACAGTCGTCCCTTCTCGAACACCATTGAAATTCAAAAACCTGCGGGTGACTGTAGGAGGCAAAGCGCACCACCTGCAGTGCATTGGCAGCTCAAACGATGCCTTGATGGGTCCAACTTGCGTGTGCGGCAAAACTGTGCTCCCAGCATTACCCGCGGGTTTGCCGGGTGAGTCACCACACGGCAGTGACCGCTCCCAGATATCGCGCTGCTGCAGCAGTATGTTCTGACGGCAGGCGATATCGAGCAATGATGGTAGCGGATATGAAATGGCAAACGTCGCTGCGGTACAGGCAGTGTGACTCACTGTGTGAGACGGAGTGCAGGGGATGGTTGCGGCAACGGCGGCGGCGACGGCGACGGCGACGGTGGCAACGAGATATGCTACGTGTGCTGGGTAGAGTGGTGAGCCCGGCTGGCCGAGGTGGGTGGATGCCAGCATGGTTGAGAAGCTCCCTGGCTTGGTTTGCGTGCTGGCTGCAACAGACGCGAGCGTGAGCATAGGCTCTTCCGGCATGATTATGCGCGTGGTTGGTTTTGACCTTGGCTGCGTCGAATTACTCAATTGACTGCGTTCTTTTACGCTCATGCAGACCGTTGTTGTGTTAAGGTACAAAATGGTCTGGGCTCAGCCATGCTGCCCGTGCGTTGCAATCAACGCTGACGGCAGCAGAGCTAACCCGACCTCCAACGGGCAGTAAAACTCAGCAGGCGGATGATCAGATCGGCAGCAGCGAGTCTATCGAGCCTTCCAGCACATCGGCTCCCACGTCTGTGCCCATTTCAGCGCAACCCAGTGTAGCTCCGCCAGACGCAAGCACTGAGCCGCCGGTTGACACTCAGCAGCGGGTATCACGCATGCAGGAGTACTTGAGCAGGTGGGATGGTCGCACCACATTGACAAGTCCGTTAGCCTGTACTTGTGCATGTGACTGGTACCTGCATATGCGCTTGCGCGCGAGCGCGTGCGCACAATAGCACCTACACAGGAGTGTGTGCGGTCACTGACTTTGTGTGTTCATGCCTCTATTTGCTTGGCAGGTACACAGAAGAGCATGGCGCAGGGCAATACTTGCCGCCGCCTGAGACTTTGCACCGTCTGTACGGTGGCCACTTGTCAACTGCAACCAAGGTTGTTGCGCAGTTTGCCAAGGAGTTGCCTTCAGAGCTGCAAAGACAGTCTGAATTAATGGAAGAGGAGGCAGCAGAGCCGTGAGGCTATGCATCACATTAGGCAGGCAGCAACCTGATGGCTCTGCTATCGATTGTTTCAATTAGTTGACGGTTACAACATGACACGCGTGGCGCTTACCGTCATGTTGGAGCACGGACATATCCCCAAGTGTGCTCTCATTGCACCAGCTGGAGAGCATGCTTTGTGTACATTAGCAGGTTCGTTTAAGTGTGTAGGTTGCTGTATGGTGTAGATAGGCATAAGAGTGTGTGCAGACGGCTGGCATGCTTCAAGTGCAGCCAGCTGACTGTGCAACATCTCTCTTAAGAGTAGATTGGTTCTGTTACTGACTGCGACCATATGTGTACAGTGCTACATTTTGTTGATTCTGCAGACTTAGGTTATTTGGTTTGGGTTGTTCCATGGTGAGCAGAGAGTTCACCGCATCATGTACATTGAAGTGCATGCGCCCGACTAAGGCACTGTCTTTGATGGTGCATGCTTTGACAAAACACACGTTTGCCCTGCCATATACAGCACAAGCCACTGCAGCTCAGTGAAGTACTGCCTGTCTCACTCCATTAGGGCAATGTGACATTATGTGCTCATGCCAGTGTCGCACATAATTCAGCCTCGTGACTCGAGACAATTCCACCACAGTAGCATAGATGCACGCACGTGCATGCTACAACTGCACAAACCATATACACTTGCAGGTTGCAGCTTTTTACATCAAAACACTGTTGTTGAAACACATCAATTATTCAAACTTTTTCAACACAGCGAGGTCCGCTAGCATGGCCTCAATCTCGTTATCCTTCATTTTCTTGGCCAGGCTCGGCACCAGCGCCTTCGCCTCTTCCACAGAGTCTGGCGCAAGGTTCCCAATGGCCGCCTTCTCAAAATTGTGCAATTCTCTGCTAGATAGCTTCATCCAAACCTACAGCACCGTGACCGTATGGTTGAGTACAATGCTTCTGCACAGTTTGACTTGCAAGGAACAAGCAGGTGTAACAAGACAAGTACCTGATTTGCGGTTTCTTTGTTGGAGTAAGCGCTGAATTGCTTAACATAATCCAGAGATTTCGTCAACGTTTGCGGTATCTACGTCACAGCAGACAATACAACATCTGAGTACGTGCACAAGCTCTTCACTGCATGCACAGTCTCATTGTATCATGCATTGTGCCAGTGCCACTGGTGTCATGCAAAGTCGCATGCTGCTGGTAAGGCAATGCTATGCTACTGTAACACTGCAAAGTACTTGACATAGCACGTCCGTCACACAGTGTTAGGTATACTATATTATCAATTGTGCACACAAACCTACTGTTTGACATATATGCACACATGTGCACACATGCGCGTGTGCAGCTGCATGCGTGCTATGATGTGGGAGTCAGAAGACGCATGCCGTGCGCACGACACGACAAGCTCTTTCACCTGTTGTTCGGACTCGGCGTTCGTGTCCCTGAGATGTTCAACCCTCTTCGACAGCAGGAAGTTGACTTCGGCGTTCATGAGGCAGCGGGCGTTCTGGAACAACTTCGGGAGCTTCAGCTCCGCGGCGTCCTCCTCCTCCTCCGCAGGGACATGAGTCCTGCCTGCCATGCTGTGCCACAGCGCAGAGCTGGGCAGAATTGGATCAACTCTGAGCTCTGCAGCCAATCCTTGCCACTGACATGGTGATGCAGGGCCACGACACCTCGCCCGACCACCTCACCGCCACCGCATCCTGCCGCCGCCGCCGCTGCCGCCTTATAAGCTTCGAGAATGCAACATTTTCAGCCCTAATTCATCTCGATATCGAGCACTTCCAAATCTATCTACGCAAGTCTGATATCGCAGCGATTCCAGCCGCCGCCTTAGGGTTGCCGCTGCCTCTGTAGTGGGCCTCTCTGTCGTCGTCGCCGCCGCCGTCGGCGCAGCGGGTGTTGGGGTCGGCGCCGCTGGCACAGCGCTACATACAGTCGGCGACAATGGTAAGGCCGCCTGCTGCGTGATTTGTGCTTGGCGGCGGGGTTTGCCGTGTGTGTGTGGTGAGCTGAGATCAGGGTTTCCAGCTGCGTGCGTTGCGAGCGACTGTGGTGTTGAGTGTGTTGTTTGCACGGGACCTAGCAATTGGGATTGTCTGTTTTGGCCATCAAGTGTTGTGGCTTTGCTGGTCCGTCGCTTTCGTTCAGCACTTTCTCCACCAACCTCGTCTGATTTTGATCAGGCAAAGGCTCTGTTCAAAGAATGTGTGCAAGTAGCTCTATCTTGTTACTCTACATTTTGAATACAAAGTCGGTGTTGACGGCGCGGTACAGACTTGCCAAAAGCTCGTGAACTAGGCGCATGTGTTGCTCATATCACCTGTGAGTCGGTTGATTAGGTTATACGGCGAATTCCGCTGTTTTGCATACTTATGTATGTATCCGCAGTTGACACCTGATGTTTGTTCATTTACCGCAGCCGAAGCAGATCAGCGAAATCAAGGATTTTCTGTTGACGGCCCGCCGAAAGGATGCGCGGTCAGTCAAGATCAAGAAGACCGGCGATGTGACCAAGTTCAAGGTCCGCTGCTCAAAGTACCTTTACACCCTGTGCGTCACAGACTCCGACAAAGCTGACAAGCTCAAGCAATCCTTGCCCCCTGGTAAGCTGCGTGTTCATGCACCTGTAAGAAGTATGCTTTGATGGAGGGCATACAGGTGCATCTGCCGAGCACAACATTCATCTCCGCCATTGCAATTCACTTGGTCAAGTGCCGTCTCAGTTGAAGTTGCACAGGCGTCGTTAGAGCTGCGCACTATGTTAGCAGATTATTTTCTGGCACTGCTGTTCCATCCATTTCGTCAGTCATTGTGCTGCGTATGCTTACCATTGGTGATGGGTGCAGGTCTTCAAGTTCAGGACATTTAAACTCGCATTGGGTGGTGCAGTTCATGCGCTTTGGCATGGAACCTCATGATTGCAATGTGCTTGGTTCATGACAAGGACTGAGTTGTGCTTGATTGTGAACACAGTAAGTATTTTGCTGCTCGCTGATTATATGGCCGGTACAGTTGTTCGCACCCAAAACAGCTATTGTGCGCCCCCACAATCATTGCGGTGCTGCATTTACAGTTCCATTTGGCGGTAAAGGTGAGATAGTGCCATCAACAAGATCTTCGCCAGACTCAACATGCACAGTAGATCGTCATGGCTATTGCACTCGCGCTCAACAGGCTGTCACTGACCCTGCCAGCAAGCACTCTTCCAAACTCACATGCTGATTGGTAGCTGTCACCAGCACTGCATTTCACGTGTCACCAAAAACGGGTAGGCTTGCATTCAGACAAGTTTGCCCCAGCTGGGCCCTGTCACAAGGGTCAACTTGTTTACGACACTGTTCTTAGCACAATATGGATTGTGCTAAGCACACAGTCACATGCACAGCATTGCATATTTTCTACACTGTCACAAACAGGGTGCGGTATCAAAACTCGCTCTTCATATATAATGTCAGACGGCCACAAGGTCGCAGCGGCACAGCCATAATGCTAACACAACAACACAACTCCACCACACACAACGCGAAGACAAGACACATGACAACACAACTACGAACGCTAGTGTGCATTAGCTACTTAGGCCTCACACCAAGAGCACTGCCACATCGGACAGGGTCGTCATAAGAGCACGTCGCGGTGGCGGCCAACCCAGAACTGCACACACGACCGTCGTCGCTCACTCCAATAGAGCCACTCCTTGAGCTTGCTGTAGTGCACAAGCAATTTGCTACCTATACATGGACACGAACCCGGACATACGTGTCGTATGCCCCCGATGCTGAACTACACGGCGCGTGCAGTTAGTAATCAGCTCGCGGAAAGAAGCTGCCAGGGTATCAAATGTCTCCACTGCTAAAGGAAAGAACTTGTCTCCCGCCGCGTGGTCACCGTACTTCCTACACTTCGCCAACTCCGCTGCACGCGCTCCTCCTCCCGACTGAGCGCTGCATGTGGTCAAAGTGGTGTCATGTAGTAGGCGACGGTTGTGGCCTGGCTCCAAAGCCACCAGGTCCAATCGGCGTCCCTGGACCTATCCGGGCAGGATCAGCATGAAACCAGATTGCTCCCTGCTGACTGAGTACCCCGCCTCCCGTAGAGCATGATACACCTCATCACGCAGGGCGTCGTGCGTGCCGTGCGCTGAGGACCAGAAGAGCAATAGGTGAATGCCACGACCATCCGGCAAGGCCGCACCACAGGCGCAGAGCCATACATGAGCTAGCATAGGGTGAGGTAGGCCTAGCAACAAGCGCACCGCCGTACGAAAAACAGGGCTGGTCAAGCGCAATGAAGGATACAACGGCATCGCCAGCAGCCATGCACCTGCTCCCAACCCCGATGCCAACTACAAGACGTGCGATAAAGTGCTTTGTTGCCTCAGTCACCAAAAGTTGCACGAGTAAGCCTGTCCTACGCCTGTGATGTCCTGTTGAAGCGACCGTTACTGCACGTGCGCCGGTGTCGAGAACGGCTGGATGGTGTGCTGCACTGTCGGGAAGCAAGGGCAGGGCTAAACAGATGTCGAACTGAAAGCGTAAGGTGCCGGACGCCACGGTATCACTGGCGTCGGTAAAGGGAACAGAGCCAGCCACAGGAGCGAAGCGGCGTCGTAGTAGTGCTGCAGCTACAGTGGGAGGTTGGAACCACCTATGAGGCGGCGCGGCATGCAGCCGCCTAGTGCAGATGGTGGAGGAGGGCCAGGTGCAGCTGGGAGCGGTGCAACCTCATCCCCAGGGCGAGCAGTGCGTGAGCATGGGAGGGATAGGGGTGGTGGACGGCGCGGGGGAGGACAGCGGGAGACGACTTCACAAGGTGAGCTCTTAGAGCGGAGGTTGTACAGGGCCGTTAGGCCAGGTGCAGGTAGCAGTGACCGCCCCACGCCAATGGACGATGGCGACTCGCCCAGCCACCCACGCAAGCGTGCCCGCCTTCGACAAGCACGCCGCTCTGTCCGCTCACGCTCAGGCTCTCCGCAGTGCAGCAGCGACCTTGGCATGGCGTCCGGCCCTTCCTACAGCTCCTCCTCGTCCGATGAAGATCAGCAGCAGACGCCCCTGGCAGCACCCGTCACGCAACGACGGCAGCGCCCCAGCACCTAGCTCCCCTGGCGACGGTGGAGGCGGCGACCGCCCCGACCTCCCCGACGACACCGCTAGCGCCCGCTACTGCCATTACTGAGACGACGACGGAGCCGCAGGCTCCGGAGCCAGCGGGCAAAACTGTGCTCCCAGCATTA
>RHPI01002533.1:547770-600533 GCA_009103225.1 Chlorokybus atmophyticus
GCAGCGGCGGCGCCGCTGGCCCGCCATACGTTGGATCCCGGACCCGATCGTGCGGCCTGCGACGAGGCGCCTCGGGCCACTCAAGCATGTCCCGCGGTCCCTGCTGCAGCGCCACCAACACCTGCCAGGCTGCCGGCGGCTGCCGATGAGCCGAATTCGTCATCGTCTCCAGCGGCTGTGCCTGCTGCGCGCCGAGGCGGCCGAGGCCCCAGGGCGCGCCTGGATGCGCCACCTTTTGGATCTGGCGACCCGTCGATACCCTCTCCCGATCGAGGTGGTGGCCGCTGCGACTTGTGCAGCCGCATTTGCGCCACTGCAGCAGGATTGGCCGCCCACACCCGAGCTTGCTAAGCCCGCCGAGATTCTGCTGCGCGCGCGCAGGCAGCCGTTCCTGCTGCCTCAGCACGCCACATGCCGCCTGTTCCGCCCTCGGCTACGGCCTGGCAGTGGCTACGTGGCCGCGACTTAACCGCGGACCTCCTACCTAACGGCGCCTAAAACTTGTTGCATGTGCCTTACGGCGCGCGCATTGATGTGTCACGCTGTGCGGCGCTGGCTTTAGTGCGCATCCTGGCGTCTCCAGCCGAATTGGACGGCTGGAACTTGTGGCTGCTTTTGCCACGACTTCTACTGACGGCATGCCACGATCAAGACCAGCGACGCGTCAAAGCTACCGTCCGTGACCGTTGCCGGCGATTTGATTCAGGCGACTGGGAAGGATTGAAGGCCGATCGTATCGCGGCTGCGGCTGCAGCAGCAACACACCGCATATCGACGGAAGCGGCGGTCAATCGTCGCCCATTAGACTGAAATGTTCGCCGTGCCATTGCACTCGCCCACGCAGGCCAGCTGAACAGAGCTGCCGCGGCACTGACTCCGTCCTCGCCAGCACCGGCCAACGACGCAATAGTGGCTGCTTTGTGCCGTCTCCATCCGGTCCCAGCTGCTCCTGTACCTGCTTGGGTGCCTGATTTTGTGCCGGCCGAAGTGGTCGAATTTTCCGCCACTAATTTGAGGGACAGCCTGCTCACGGCGCGCCGTCTCACTGCTCCTGGTCTGTCCGGGTGGACGTACAAACACATGCGTAACATCCTGCTAGCGGGCGCCACGCACACGTCGACGTGGCATCAATATTATAACGTCTATCAGCTGCTGGTGACCGGGTTGGTCCCGGCGTCGGTGGCGTCCGCTCTAGCCACGTCATCTTTATCAGCCCTTTGCAAAGACCCGGCTTCGGCTGCTGCGGGTGTCCGTCCGATCGCAGTGGGAGATGTCCTGCAGCGCCTAGTGGCACGCTTCTTGCTGGCTCAAGACCGCCCGGCGTTGGCTGGTTTTTTCAAGCCATGGCAGTATGACGTGGCCACAAGATCTGGAGCAGCTCGTGGCGCACGGCCTATGCGTCTGGTCCGAGGCGCATCGAGACAATGTCATCTTGCGGTTGGATAGTTCCAATGCTTTCAACACCGCTGACCGCGCAGTAATGTTCGCGGAGCTCCGAGATTATCCCTTCGCGGGTTACATTCCGTTTGTCAGATTGTAGTACGGCACCCCGTCCAGCCTGTGGAATCGGCGTGGCGCGGACGTCATTGCCAGCCTATATATTCGACGGGAACCAGACAAGGGGATCCATCGGCGGGTGTTCTTTATGCTTTGGTGCACACCCGCGTGGTGGCCCATGTGCTGCCAAATTACCGCTGTGCACGCGCTGTCGTGTTCGCTGATGACACTTTCCTGGTCGCCCCCCCTGACGAGGTGACAGCAGCATCACGTGCGCTCACGGCGGAGATGGCGTCCGTGGGCCTCCACATCGCCCTCCACAAATCGGCCGCTTATAGCGCTGACGCAGCCGCCTTGCGATTGCTCGAGGTGGAGGCCAGCGTCGCGCGTTGCAATAATGGCCTCGTAGCCCTGGGTGTGCCGCTTGGTACGGTATCTTTTACGGAGGCGCATTGCCAGAAGACCTTGCAGGCTTTTGTGGACAATCTGCCGGCCATTCAGGCCTTGCCGGACACACAAGTGGCGGTGCTACTGCTAACTAAGTGCGTGGCGGCACGCCCAGGCTACCTCATACGTACGGTCGCCCCATCACGGCCTTCCGGTCGGCTTTGGCATCTTTTGACGGCGCGCTTCAAGGTGTGGTCCGAGCCCTGATGAAGTCGCCCGCGTGGCCGGCAGCGTCGCACCGTGCTGAGCGCGTGATGGCCCGGATCTTGCTGCCCATCCGATCGGGCGGTCTAGGGTTGCGCTGCAACTACCTGCATGCACCCGCGGCTTACGTCGGCGGATGGGCCGCAGCGGCATGCCAGCTGCGCCGCCGTTTCACCGCCCCTGCATCACCGCCTTTCGTCCACGCCATCGACAACGCCGACGTCGGCGTTTTGCCTTTTCAGCGCGATTTGAGAGCTGCAACGCAGCCGCTGCCATCATCACGCCACACAATTCCGCCTTTTTCGGCATTGGCGCGCGCGGAAGCGCGGAAGCTGCAGGAGGACATCTCCGCCACCGTCGACGCCGCGTTGGTCGACCAATTCAATGCCACCCCGACTACCGCCGACAGGGCGCGGCGCCAATCAGCTTCGGGTGTCGGTGCTGACGCGTGGCTGTCGTCCTTGCCACTTTTCTCGGCACTACGCATTTCCGCCGACATCTTCCGGACCGCGCTCAGGACGCTGCTAAAACTGCCGCACCCACTGTTGGTCAACGTCGAGCACTGCTTATGCGGGGGGCCGCTCACGGCCGAGGGCGCGCACCTACTCCGCTGCCCCTTGGGGAGGTGCCGCACGGCAACGCATGACGCGTTGCGCGATGAGGTATATGGTGTGATGCGTGACGCAGGGTTTTTGGTCAGTAGGGAGCAGAGCGGTTTTATGCCGATACTGCCGGGTGAGACGAGGGGGAGGCGGGTGGACTTGGTGGCCTCCGAACCCGGTCGAGATACGCGCATGCTCTTGGATGTCACAATCACCGCATGCGGCGAGCAACAGGGAGGCGCAGCGAAGGCGGCGAAGCAGGTGAAGCGGCGGAAACACAACGATCACCTTGCCGCCGACACTTTCCATCCCCTCGCCGCCGAGACGCACTGCACCCTGGGCCAGAGTTTTCACGACGTCATTGACACATGCGCTAGGAGGGCACTGGCTGCATGTGACCTGCCATTGCGCAGGCTATCGGGCTACTTGGCTCTGTACCGGCAGCGCGTGTCATGCGCGCTGCAGCGCGCCCAGGGCATCACCATCCTTGAGCTGGGGGTGGCAGTCGTAGCGGCAGTACCAGGCCGGGGTCCGGTCCAGACGGCGGCGCCAACAGCGGAAGCGGACGCTGTACTGGCAGCTGCGGCAGTGTAGTTGTGTAGGCGTGCTTGCATGCCGCTGACATGCATGTGAGTATGCTTGTGCGACAATAGGCAGGGATGACAGTATTTCGCTTGGTGTGACGATTTTGCTGTTAGTAGAGAGTAGTATGTGTGCTACAGCACACCCACCGAAGAAGGCGGCTAGCGCTACAAGGGCCGTTTGCCACAGCCACACGCCTGCCATCGACACTGGCAACGAAAACTGCATGCGCACCTGCGAGACGTGTGCAATTGCCAACCCCTTCAAGTCAAAAGGTCACAAAATGCGTGCTCAATGGCTAAGTCAAAAGCGCTCAACTGCGCTTGAAAAGTAGCGGTTGGGACAACTGTACGCATTAAATAGGAAGCTCTCATCGCCAAGCACCTCGATAACATGTATATGGCCATGCTGTTGTACAACAGCATGGCCATATGTGTGTCCCCGAGCTCTCGCAGCAAAGGAAGCAACTGCATGGTAGCATGTAACCTGCTCTCACAAAATGCAGACACGAAAGCCTTTCGTGTCGCTGAGCAGCAGAGCCAGTCGGGACCCCCAATGCCGACCCCTCCGTCGTCCGTCGCACCCGAGATGGTAGCTGCAAGGCCCCCAACGCCTCCGAAGAGCTGCCAACATACGTCTTGGGGAGGGTAGTCTGTGGGCCCACAGCTCTCAACTCCGAACGCGTCCTCGCGTGCCGCGACGACAGCAGCCGGTGGCCCAAACAGGAAAAGGTCGTCCGTTAAGGGGGGAGCAATGACCGATGAGTGGCGCACAATAGCACGGGACACTGCACGGGTATGCACCAACGCATAGAGAAAGCAGGATTGTGGGTCACCATGCCTGATACCTATCGCTGAAGCAATGGCCACCACCCTGGTTCGACAGAGGTACAGCAAGCTAGACGGGTGTGCATACAGCATCCTGACGAAGGGGATGTAGTGCTGAAAGGGAGAAGAGCGAAACTCCTCAAAGAGCACTGCGCGATCCACCGTGTTGAAGGCATTGGCGACGTCCATTTGAAGCAGCAGGAAGTCTGCATGTGCCTGCACCATCGCTCGCACGCCGTGTGCCACGATCGCAGCTCCAGACTTTGTTGCCACAGCATACTATAGAGGCTCAAAGGACTCCGCCATTTGTGTGTGGTCAAAGGCAAACAAGGCGCGCGCCACCCAAGGCGATAGGCCTCACACCTGCAGTCTCAACCATAGGGTCCTTCCGCAGAGCCAACAACATGGACAAAGCCATGGCAGAAGCCGCAATACGTGTAGGAACTTGGCCAGCCGCCATGAAGCCGCACACCCGCAACAGCAGTAACCGAGCAGAGGAGTGGGTGGTACCGTCGAAGAACAGCTCGCACGGATGCTCGTATGTTCAGCCTGAAGGTCCCCTTGCTGCTCGTCGCTGAAAAAACGCCAACGCATTGCGGAACAGGTTGAAGTCCAACTCCACAGCCACCTCAAGATTAAATGAAGCCATCCACGACGGGATCTCCAAAGAGGCCTGAGGATGTAGTCGCCGTAACTCGTCTATTGTGGCATCTGAATCTGCGGCGGGCATACTCGGTGACAATGCAGCTGGTGCACGACTGAGCTGTCTTGCTTTGGTGAGCATGCGGGCACGACGCAACCGATACTGCACAGAGTCGGGTGGGCCACTGTCGCGCCGTGTTCTTGCCCTCGCAGCCAGCGTTGCTGCTGCCTGATGCTCAATGAGTAGAAACTGCTATACTCTAGCCTCAAAGTGCCTGCACATGTTAAGTAGCTAACGTACCGCCTGTCCACTAGCGCCTCCACGTGGCAAAGATGACAATACCAAACGTGGAAACATCAGCCATAACACCCATCATGTCTCATCTGCTGGGTGGTTACAGATGCGCTGCAATGCCATGAAAAGCCTGCTCATGTTGCTACCACGCTGCAATTTCAGATGTTTATTGAATTAATTCATTAATTCACATGAGTAAGCAATCAAGCTCGTGCTAAGCTAGGCTTATTGCCTACACCAATCCATGGTTACAACAAGCTGCTCGGTGTGCAACTTGATGTCAGTTGAGGCCATTGTTGCGTTTATAGCAGATGCAGATTTTCAAGCTCCATCGCAAAACATACGCTATTTCAAAAACAATTCACGACACCAACACCAGACGAATGGCACCATTTGCCGATATGCAATTGTTACCAACATCAAGACAAGGATTGCGCAGGAAACAGCTCAAATAAAGCATTCTAATGCACGTCTAGGTGGACCATGATTACGTATACCAACTCGAGCTCCCTTACTTCATACATTTTATATATGCTGGAATTGGTTGGCATGCCCTTTTAATTGCCATTGGCAAGGAGACTGATGTCTTTTAAACTAATGCCTTTAAATCACATACTAAATGCAATTGATGTTGCTATTGGCTGCAAATTATTGTTATTTCACAACCGTTAGCGATAATGGTGACGGCATGCTGCAGTATTTACCATGAAGGCTTGCTGAAAGAAAGGTAGGATTGTGATAAGGCAACAAAATATACTCATATGATTACTTATTGGTCTTCTATATGGCCATGGTGCCTGAAGCTATACCGGAGTCACTTGTTAAACGATAACACAATGTAATGTTGATGAAACATAATGCGCATATAAATCCAAAGGCAAGAGAATTGAAATATATTAAACTATAATTCACTATTTGACTAATCATCAATCATTTTAAATTTACATTGTATGTGATAATGCGTGTGATTTCATTGATATGTAGAAACATGATCATAGAGGTAACTTTGGGATTATTGGCATTATTTGTAAATCGTTATTAGTTTAGGTTTAACAATTGCGCATTGGTGATATTTTATTTACCACGATTGTATTATTTATTCTTTATGCAAGCATGGGTATATAATACATACAATGAAGTGGCAACTACATGTCATGCAAAGACTTCGAGGGCTTATAGCAGCGATGTGCACGTTGACAGTGAGAACGTTAATGTGAATCAAGACTATTTAATATACTTTTCTTACAAGCTAAAACTTGTAACTTGTTATATAAGAAGAGGGCTGTTTAGATTAGAAATCAACTGCTATAACCAAGTTGCGATTCAAGCGTATGAATGTGATTATAATAAGTAAAACTATATCCACCTACATCTTTTGCATACAAATAAACATGAGATTTGTACATGCATTGCACTATTCGTTGCATTCAATCGATACCAATGCACGTAATGAATCTTCGCTTATCATATCGAAATCTCTTCTGACCAAGAGGACGAGACCCCGCAGTAGGAGATCTTAACATCATCATTTTTCTCTTACACGAAGGGTGCATCATAAATTGCGTTGATGTGCATGTTTTATACGCATTATTTTGTTACTAGATAAGCAAATAGTTTACAAATGTAACATGTCACAGCATCACATAGTATCTCACGGTATAAAGTTGCGTGTTGTTTGTAACGCAACTTCGATGTAAGAGCATAATCCTTACATTAAGGACACAGACCCTTTTTGTAAAAGATAAATAGTAGGATATAAAGGTGTCTCTTAGACGAGGTCATACTGTAGTACGCAATCACGATACGCCGTTTCGTACTGAACGATACGCCATTTGCGACCGTCACTATGACGGCGTCACATCATGTGACTCATGCCTTTATAACAAATTGCCACATCATTCGTGTGGCCGAGACAACCCTGAGCAGCGTGACTTAACCCTGAGGGGCTGTTTACAGTTGAGGTTAAAGCTCCGCGATTAGCGGACGTGGCGGTGCACATTTTGCTAACCGCCAAATACACCGTTTACAATAGGCGATTAGGCCGTCGGTTAGCGTCCAGGCGCTTAACCTTGACGCCAGCGTGGCACAATACCATGCAGTGCTTGGTTTATATTTTTTAAATCACCTCTCCAGGGGCTTCAAGAAAAGTTAAGACGAGCGCGGGTGTGAAGCTCTCGTCTGGTAGGTCCACAGTCGCGGCGACGGTAATAATGGTTATGGATGCGCCGTTTTTGCTGTAGTTAACATGATCTAAATCTTGACAAATCAAAAAAACCGGCAAATTGCACTCACAGCTAACCTAACTATGACCGCCCTGATTTGAATGCTCCGGCCTGATTCAAGGTAACCTCTACCAATGTGGCAAGGTTAGGCGCTGACCTTAGCGCCGGTAACCTTGGATGTGAACAGCCCCTCGCAGTCAGGCGGCCCGAGCAGCTGCTGTGGGGAAAGTATAAACTCACCAATGTCTATGGTTTTTCGTGCATGTCGACGGCGACGGAAGGTGATCGGTCTCACGGTGTCGATGACGATGTAGGTCGATCTGTCTAATCACGTCGATGTGGACAAGCGCAGACGAATTTTGTTGAGACCGCTTGTGACGACGCCGACTCATGTGTCAATGTGTGAAGGGGGGATTAGGCCAAGTTAGGGTTTTTGAGGGTTTCCCGCCGGTATTTTCCCGCCAGGGCCACTTCTGGTGACCCAAGTTGTAGGCGGTGGGGTTGGTGGCGGCGGCGGCGGCGGTGGAGTTGAACGCGGCAGGTGTTGAGAGTATTCCTACATACGATCAGCATCGACCCTCCACACAGGAGTAGAAGGTCGTAAGGACGAGCACTAGGTCCGGACTTAGCAAGATGGCATCGTCGGACCAAACTCCGGACTCCAGACTAGAGCCTTACTAACTGCTTCGTATCTCCGCGTATACTTACTCATCTTAGGCGTGTAAGAGCTTGTTGGAAAGCTCTGGTTGTAAGGAAGACAACACAGCTTAGAGCGCGTCAAAAGGCTGAGTATAGCTTACGCAGTGCTTGCAAACGTAGACGTGTGTGTAACTGGCTGGTATAAGAACCAGTGGTCAACTTGTAATAGATGAATGTGATGTGACTTGTGTATGCTCTGGTGGCAGTAGCTCTGTAATTGTGTGTCTATGCTTGCCTCAGCTACATGTGCATGCTAGTCCTTCAACAGGTTATGGGCCCACACTACGCTTGAGGAGTGTGAGACTAGCTTGTGTGCATAGTAGTTCTACACTACGGTAGCTTGTTGGTAGCAGAGCCTTGGGTGTCCACTGCAAGAAAGGCAGGCTCGACAGAATTGGAGGCGACCTACGACAAGGGGCAGATTGCAAATCTGGACACCGACAACTACAGCACATGGTGCGTAGAGATGAAGGCCTTGCTCATCCACAAGAAGGTGTGGAAGTATGTCGATCCGAAGGCACCAACACCAACACCAGGAGCGAACACTGTGTGGTCAGAGCATTCAGCAGAAGCACACTCTTTGCTTGTGTTGAACTGCAAACCGCATCACTTTCCCATGCTCATTGCATGTGAAGATGGTAGACAAGCTTGGGAAAAGCTATCAGCCGTTTTCAGAGCCAAGAACAACGCCAGAAAACTGCAGCTACGCAAGCAGCTGAGCGCACTCAGGAAGGAGGCAGTAGAACCCATCGCAAAATATGTTGCGCGCGCGAGAGAGCTGTGGGCGGACCTCATCAACGTCGGCCACAACATGGGGGAGACGGAGGTTGTGCTGGCTGTTGTTGCAGGGCTACCAGCAGAGTACGAGGTCGTTGCAACACTGCTGGAGACATCGTCATCGGAGCTGACGCTGGACGATGTACTACCGAAGCTGCTCACCGTGAAGCTGAGGGTGATGAAGAAGGACGAGCAAGCTGATGCCGTGACTTTCTACACCAACAAGCACGGGAAGAAGAGCAACCATGAAGAGAAGAACAAGGGCAACAAGCCGGGCAATCCTCGTCACAAAGATCTCACATGCCACTGGTGTGGTTGGAAGGGGCACATTGTGAAGGATTGTAGGAAGAAACAACAGGGGCAACGAGCACGAACACAAGGAGAAACATGTCGCCTTCACTGCATCCAGTTCGAGGGCGGGCACAGCTTTCTGGGTGGTGGACTCTGGCTGCGATCGTCATCTCACACCAAACAAGGAGGTGATGGAGGGCTACAAGAAGCTGACGTCCACAATCAAGGTGGCGGGCTTTGGTGGCTGAGGGAGTTGGCAACGTACGACTCCAGTGCAAGGTTGGTAACACACTACGCGAGGTGTTGTTACGCAACGTCCTGCATGTTCCTAAGGCTATTGCGAGTCTATTCTCTGTGAGGGTTGCGGAGCGCTTAGGCGCGGAGATCCTATTTCGGAAGGGTGGCTGCACAGTCATTCTTGATGGGGTCGTGCACATGGTTGGAATCGCTGATCCGGGAGGGCTCTACCACGTGGAGCAGTACCCTAAGGACATTGACATTCAAGCCATGGTGGTGAAGGACAAGGAGTCGCCAACATTGTGGCATCGAAGGTTCGGGCATCTCAGCTACGTCAACCTCACTCGCCTTGTCGCTGAGAAGATGGTCAAGGGCATCCATCTCAGCACAGAAGAACTCAAGACAGCATCAGGTGCACTTTGTGAACCATGTCTGGTTGCAAAGCAGCATGCTATGCCATTCCCATCATCCTCTTCTAGCAGTCAGCATCCTTGCGAGCTTGTGCACATGGATGTCTGTGGCCCTATGCGCATTGTGGCGAAGGGAGGGGCCAGGTACTTTGCTACATTCCTCGACGACTACAGCAAGCTGTCCATCATCTTTCCATTGACGCTCAAGTCAGAAGTTGCTGGAGCTGCGCGCACAGTTGTGGCCTTGTTAGAGAGGCAGTCTAGCAACAAGATGAAGGCAATGAGGAGTGACCAAGGAGGGGAGTACATCAACAAGGAGTTGAAGGAGTTCTTCACCAGGAAGGGCATACGCCACGAGACAACGGCACCCTACACCCCGCAGCAAAATGGAGCAGCTGAACGCCTCAACAGGACACTCTTGGAGCGTGTTCGAGCCATGCTCAACGACACAAAGATGGAAGACAGTTCGTGGAAGGAGGCGGTACTTACTGCCAACTACATCCGCAATAGGTCTCCGGTGAGCTCAGAGCAGAAGACTCCGTGGGAGCACTTCTATGGAGCTACACCAGATGTGAGTGGTATGCGTTGTTGACATACACACGTGCAAGTGTCCCACGCGGGCAGCTTGTCCTTCAACATCAGCTCCTCCATTACTCACGCACACCGCTTGCTCGCACGCAAGCCTTCACCTTTTTTTCTCATGCCTCCATGCTTCTCATGGATGATCTTGAAGTCATTCACTTCCACAGCAACTTGAGCCTCATGGTTGACCACCAACCTTGCTCCTTGCTGTACATACATGTTGCCTTCATGCACCCGCTGCATCTGTCCTCGTTGACAGTGCCTCCGCCTCTGGTATCAGCCCATGACTCCTCTAGTCAACTTGCTTTCCACCACTTGCAGCTCCCACGGGCTCCGCAATCGCAACCTACTTGTGCCTCCTTGTTGCTCATGACCTTGTGGTATCTTGAAACTCCATCCTCAACCACCCTTGTCAATGCAGCAACCTTGCGCACACCATGGCCATCTTCATGTCCACGTCCACATGCTTCTGCGTACAGCCTCCAAGCTTCACGCCTCCAGGATGCTCCATGTCCAGCTTCCAAGTGATCACGCTTCCAGGATGCTCATCACGCTTCCTCGCATGCACCTTCAGCCAAGCACTCCACATGCTTCAACCAAAGTACCAAGCACTTTACCGTGCTTCACCAAGGACTGCCCTCGCTCCCCTTCTCGGAAGGTCCATCAAACACTCCACCGTGCTCGACCTCAAGGGTTGCCATCTGCTCCCCTTCCTTCCACCAAGCACATCAACGTGCTTACCACGGGTTGCCTCTCGCATTCCTTAAAGCGCTTCACCACGCTCCACCAAGTATTCCTCGCACTCAGCAACACGAGCTGACATCTTCAGCTCCCACGTATCAAGGACGCCTCCTCTTCCAAGTACTTCACGTACTCTTCTTCACTCACCAGAAGATCTCCATCATCTCCTCCTCTTGGCCCATGTACTTCCGCATTTCCTTGTGGGCCAGTAGTAGCTCCATCTTCACACTCCAAGTGTTGCAGTCGTCAACGTCCAGTAGTCCAATCGCGATCTTCAAGCTGTCCATGCTAGTGGCCTTGGTTGGTTGCCCTCTCTGCTCACAGACCTCACAACCCCACACTACCACAAAGCAACTACAGCTATACATACAATTGTAACACACTCCATCAACCTACACAAGCATGTGTGGGCCTATAACCTGTTGACATACACACGTGCAAGTGACATGCCAACAACAACAACAACAACATGAGCATGACTGCTACTGCCGCCATAGCATCCGCACACATGCTACATCGTGACCTCTTATCTTCATTGCAACAAGTCTGGGCTTTATACCCCGCCAGTCTCTACACACGTCTACATTGGCAAGCACCGCGTGCGCTATACTCAGCCAATTGCTGTTCTGTAAGCTACTCTGTCTAGCGCACAACCAGAGCTTTCCAACAAGCTAAGCCACGATTGCTAAGCTTACGTATTCGCAAAGCTACGCGATTTCTCCCAAGGCTCTACCAAGCAGTTTGGTCCGGAGTCCGTCATGACTCGACCGTCTTGCTAAGTCTGAAGTCCACGCGCTTCTTCCTGGTACCTTCGACCCTCGACTCCTGTATGAAGGGCAAGCTGATCGGATACAAGCATCACCCATGTAATACCTTCAACATGCGTGTGTTTGGATGCACGGCATATGCACTAGTGCCTAAACAGCTCAGGCACAAGCTGGAGCCGGTCAGCAAGAAGGGCATCTTCGTTGGCTATGAACCGGGTTCCAAGGCTTACAGGATCTTGCTCGAGGATACTCAAGAGATCATTGTGAGCAGTGAGGTGGTTTTCCACGAGGGATTATCACAACCAGAAGCAGGCTTCTTTCCTGAAGATGAAGCACAGCCGGAGCATCCTGAAACAATGAAGGCTACAGGCAAGGCCATCATCAACAACAAGGGTGAGCAGGACTTAGCTGTAGCAGGCCAAGAGGAGCCATACCAACAGCAGAAGCACGCAGCTCGGAGATACCCAGTGAGGGAGAGAAAAGCACCTGATTTTTTACACAAGGCACACGTCGTCAGTGTGCAGAATGAGGAGCCAAGCACCTACGAGGAGGCATTGTTAGCACCAGATGCGGAGCAATGGCAGCGTGCTATGGACGAGGAGATTGCGTCACTCCATGCCAACAACACTTTGTCACTGGAGCAGTTACCGCAAGGAGTGAAGACCATTCCACTGAAATGGGTCTTCAAGGTGAAGCGTGATGATCAGGGCAACATTGAGCGCTACAAGGCAAGACTGGTGGCAAAGGGCTTCTTGCAGCAGGAAGGTGTGGACTTTAACGAAGTGTTTGCACTTGCAAGTAAGCATACCACCTTCCGTGCACTGCTAGCTGTGGTTGGTGCTGAAGACCTAGAGCTGCATCACCTGGATGTGAAGACTGCCTTCCTCTATGGAGAGCTGGAGGAGGAGATCTTCATCGAGCAACTACCTGGATATGAGGAAGGGGAGAGAGGCACAGCGTGCAAGCTGATCAAGGCACTGTACGGGCTGCGATAGGCACCGCGTATGTGGCACATCAAGCTCACCAAGGAGCTGGAGGCACTTGGCTTCACCGCATCCTCTGCAGACCCTGGGCTCTTCATCCATGCAGACAACAAGGTCTGGCTGCTCGTGTATGTTGATGACATCATCATCACCGCCAGGCAGGTGCACCACTTGCAGGAGACGAAACTTGCTCTACAGCAAGCATTCTCAGTTCGTGATCTTGGAGAGGCCAAGTGGTTCCTTGGCATGGTGATTGAGCGCGACAGGGCGGCTCGCACAATCAAGATCAGTCAGGAGCAGATGGTGAGAAGACTCGTCACCAAGTTTGGGCTCTCTGAAGCGAAGACCAAGACCACACCGTTGGCACTTGGCACTGCCCTCATCAAGGCAAAGGATGAGGAGGTACTCGACAAGGCTCGGTATCCATATGGTGAGCTGGTAGGCAGCATGCTCTATTTGGCAGTGTGCACACGTCCCGATGTTGCATAAGTTGTGGGAGTACTTGCTCGCTACATGTCTGCACCGAGCATGGAGCACTCGAGAGCAGCAAAGGGGGCACTACGCTATGTTGCTGGGAGCGCAACAGTTGGCATCAAGTTTGGGAGCGGGAGCACTGAGTTGGAGGGCTACTGCGACTCGGACTTTGCTGGTGACCTCAACAGCAGGAGGTCCACTACAGGCTACGTCTTCAAGCTGAACGGAGGCGTGGTGAGCTGGAACAGCAGGCTGCAGCCAACAACAGCAGCATCTACATCAGAGGCTGAGTACATGGCAGCGGCAGCAGCAGTGAAGGAGGCACTCTGGCTTCGCAAGCTCATGGCAGACTTGGAGCACCCCATGGCGTGCATCGTCATCAACTGTGACAACCAAGGAGCCATCAAGTTGTTGAAGCACCCTATCGCCTCGGCAAGGACGAAGCACACTAATGTCATGCATTACTTTGTGCGTGACAGAGTCACAAGGAAGGAAGTGGAGTTTCAGTACTGCAACACCGAACGCATGCTGGCGGACTTCATGACAAAGCCATTGTCACCGCTCAAGTTCAAAACTTGTTGCGCAGGACTTGGCATCTATGTTTGACTACAGGAGCAAGCGTTGGAGGTCAAGCTGCTCGCGTGGGAGTGTTGAGAGTCATTCCTACATACGATCAGCATCGACCCTCCACACAGGAGTAGAAGGTCGTAAGGACGAGCACTAGGTCCGGACTTAGCAAGATGGCGTCGTCGGACCAGACTCCGGACTTCAGACTGGAGCCTTACTAACTGCTTCGTATCTCCGCGTATACTTACTCATATTAAACGTGTAAGAGCTTGTTGGAAAGCTCTGGTTGTAAGAAAGACAACACAGCTTAGAGCGCGTCAAAAGGCTGAGTATAGCTTACGCAGTGCTTGCAAACGTAGACGCGTGTGTAACTGGTTGGTATAAGAACCAGCGGACAACTTGTAATAGATGAATGTGATGTGACCTGTGTATGCTCTGGTGGCGGTAGCTCTGTATCTGTGAGTCTATGCTTGCCTCAGCTACATGTGCATGCTAGTCCTTCAACAGCAGGACGTAGGGGCGGGGGCGGCAATGTTGCCCGCACTACGCAGGCAGATATGTGCACATTGAGTGGATTCTTGGCTTGTGGCCTGGCAAATTCCATGTCAGCTGGTTTGCAGAGTCTGATGAGTGTTTTGCGTTATGGTGCATCCAGTCGGTCTGCGGCCAGTGCATGCATCAGTGTGTAGCGCTCATGTGATTTAGGAAAGTTGCATGATCACCGCAGCTGGCATGTTAATTTGCATTTGTTCAATTTGTGTTAGGGTGTCGATGACTCAACATGTTTTGCACTCGAGCCAGAGACGTTGTGGGATTTACAGGCCAGTTGAGCATGCGTATGTGAACTGATTGCACGCATGACTTACAGTTCTTCATGCGTGCATGTGCATTGTCGAGCATTTCCAGAAGAGGGATTTCACCATGCACTGAGTGTTACTTGTATAACAAGTGCACAGCATCGTGCATTATGGGTAGTTCTATATGTGTACACGTGCATGAACAAGCACTTCCACAACAGATATTCACCATGCTGATGAGTAGCCCAACCAGTTACCCATCATGTAGAGGTGGCATTAATTAATACATACAAGTGCACGGTGTTCGTCACCACGATAGGGGTTCACTATGCACTGAGTAGCCTAAGAACTGAAGCATTTTCCTGCCTAGTTACTCTGAATAGGCTGGGGGTATGCATTCCACTAGTGTGCTTTCAGCTTGTATCCAGTGGATGCCTAGAGCTTTGCGCCACCCTGCTGTTGTTCCACGTGAGCCTGCCTGCCCATACACGGGGTACATCTGAGTCTGATGGCCAGTTTTGCTGAGTTGCTGTCTGTGTCCGGTGTCCAGACAAACAGCGAAGGCTCTTCTGCCTGTGCTCACACGTTATGTCCAGTTGAAGAAGGGGCTTGGTCTCGAACAATCTGTGTCTGAAGGTGGGGAGTGCGAACATTGTGCCGCAAAGCGTGACAGTGGCTTCCATGTGATCTGCAGCTCCAGGTATGTTCTCAAGTATATATGGCTTGTTGGTCTCATGTAAGCGCACGCGCAGTGAGTGAAGTGATGTGCTGTGGTTCCATTCAATGCCATGTTCTCTCCTTTGTGATGCCGGTATGCAAGTGGCAAATGCTTAACAGGGTGGTAATGCCCAGATCACATCGTATTGTGACAGGTCCACATTGAGCGCATCACCGAGGATGAAAGGGAACGGGTATTCCTGCTGTTCGAGTATATCCACACCAGTCTCATCGAATCCGGCGCGATCGAGTCCCATGCTGGCACCACCACCGCCGCAGCAGAGGTTAAGCAACTTTGGTCTGTGTGGTGTGCCATCTTGTGTCTTGTGAGTGTGTGTGGACAGCAGGGGTGGTGAGGCACTCCACAGTGGGATGAACGGCAGCGGTGGAATTGTCTTCTTATTGGTAGGTACGCGGGTCCCACCTATGCGGATGCATGATGTTATGCCCTTATGTCTGAGGCACACCACGATGTTGTGCTTCTCTATCTTCAGGTGTTGGCCATCACCATCTTCGAAGCGCACACTGTGTCGAGCTGCACAAAATCAGGTAAGTTAAGTTTGTTGTTGTATCGTGGTCACACAGTGCAAACGACACCTTGAACAGCTTGTCTTGGTTCTGGTTGTATTTGTAAATGCAACCTGGTTACCATTGCTGGTCGGCAGCCCAAGAAAACCATGACGGAACAGTTCATTAAGCAGCAGCAGCATCACCACCTGCATGACCGAGCTGCCGATACGCGTCTGCGCTATCTTCTGGTTCCTTTAAGGGAATGCAGTTGATAACCCATGCATGCCTGACTTGTGCATGGCAGTGTAACAAAGCGAAGGCTAATGATGCTTACCTCATCATCGATGCTGGGCCTTGATGCTGCCGCCGCCTCCAGCGAGCGCCAATTGATGCTTCCACGCCCACAGCGAGGTAGCGTAGGCTGCATTGAGGTTGCGAGTCATGAACATGAACCTGTCCATGCTGGCGGGTGCAATCGTGCGGATCTTTACTTACCGATGCCGCTGAGTTGGGCATTGGTTGTGCGTATGAGCCAGGGAGGATGTAAGCGGATGCATGCGGTGCAGCCGCAGCTTGGCCCACATGCACTCCCGTTCTTGCGGCACTTGCAGCGTCGTGACTGACATTGGTCCTTTTTGCATTTGCAGCCGTGCATCAGCAGTTGTGCACGTGCTCTGGTGTCGCGGATGTTGTCTTCGGTATCCATCTGCGCTTTGTATAGCCCGTCAACAAGGGTGTAGCCATACTCCTTCAGCGGGGGTTGGGTGACAGCAGCCTGGCACATCTGGGACCACATGCGGACCACCCACATGACTCGCTTTGCATGCAGCAACAGCGCTGAGGTAGGCGGCATTTCATCCTTGTACTCTGCACCCTTCTCCCAAATGCTCTCTTTGACCACATGCAGCCATTTCTGCAAGCTAACGTGGTCGTCCTTGGGTGCTGGGCCACCATTGACGTCAGTAAACACACTCTCTCCGCTGCTGTGAGCTGGGAATACGTTTTTGTGCTTGCTGTAATAGGCGCAGCCAATGAGTCGCAGCAGCAGGGTAGTGGCCGAATGCTCGTCCAGGCAGTCAACCTGGGTGATAAAGGCGCACTCCCGGGTAAGCACATCAGCCCAAAAGAACTGCTTGCTGATGCCGGCAAAGTAGCTGGTGTAGTCACATCTAGTACTAGCAAAGAAGAGCATGATGAATAGCGACCTCTGTTGTGCAGGAATAAAACGCAGTTGCGGAAGCTGGCCCAAGTGGTCAAATAGCTTGCTGAGATCAATGATGGGCGGTCGGCTGCTGTGGTTGAGACTAGTGGCAACTTGTATGTACACTTGCTTGCTGCCAGGTCCCCACTGCTCCATGACGGCGAGACCAATGATGGAGGCATCGGTATCCCGGGAGTAGATCAGAATTTGGCTGTGTGCGCAACGCAGCGCGTGCAGCCAGACTCGAGAGTCACTCTTGGCGTGGTTGCACTCAAACAGGTCAGTCGCTCCAAAGACAATTGGTCCACCATTGTTGCTGACAACTCTGGCCTTGTCTTTCCATTCCGCTGCATCACTGCCTCCTGCCATAATAAAAGTCTAACCTGGCCTTAGGTGCTGGGCGACCATTTCTGGCAAGAAATTGGTCATCAGCTCGCACAAGCTTCGTTTCAAGCTATGGTCAGACAGAAGATCACGCCACGAGCGCGGCGTCTCAAAGGTCAGGGTGAGTGCTTGCCCACTGCGCGCTGATGCACCGTCACGTGACTGTTGCAAGCTGAACTTCACTCCCGTAGCATGTGCTGGATCGTCAAAAAGCAAATGCAGCTCCTTCACCGAGGGGTTGTACATGCGCGGCAGAATTGAGCTGCGGAGGGTCTGTACCAGATAGTCTTGCTTGTTGCCAACGCCGCTGCTTGGGCCCTTGTTGATCATGAACATTCCCTCCGCTATCACCACCTCCACCCCAGCTGGGTAACGCGTCAGCTAAACCCCCTCACAGGATGCGCACAGCTTAGTCAAGAACTTAGCTTTGTCTCCCTTGCGCATGCTGCCATCTTCGGCAAACAGAGCCAGCGGTATCTCCTGGTACTGAGCCATGCATGTTTCTTGGGTGGCATTGCTTTTGCAAAGCTTCTTAAATGTGAGAGTCTTTGTCTTGGTCATGCGCGCCAGCATTTTGGTTGACCTCTGCACCTGTTTCTTGACTTGCATCGTCTTGAGACCAAACCTTCTCCCAACATTGGTTGCTGTCATCTCCTTGCAGTGTATAACCTTGGCATATAAAAGGAACTGGAGGCCAATGTCGTAGTGTCGTGCAAGGTCTTGAGCAGCTCCTGGGTTGGCTTCTCGGGCATTGACTAAATGCAGGAGCTGCTCCTCATGACTGGTGCCCAGAACATCAGCATTGGTTACTATGCTCAACATTGATCTCACATTGATGCCGGTCTTGTCGCTGGCAATGGCGAGGAGGTGTGGCCATGGCATTGGGTTCTTGTCGTAGTGGACTCAGCATAGACAGCACTCTCTTGACGACCAGAGCACAATATGGAAGGTACAACGTCTTGCGCATCATGTAGTCTGCATTAGGCCGGCATAGCGTGGACTTGAGGTCTTTGTTTATCAGTGTTTCGTGTGCTTCGTCACCAGCCACATTGCTGCACGGTTTGCCTGTAAGACTGACTGTGAACGCTCCTGCATGCAGGTGCTCAAGGACTTCTTCGGGCCAAGTCAGGATATCAGCTAAGTGCTGTGTGATGAGACGCTAATAATGCGGACGGTCCCATGCAAATGCCAGTGGACCAAGTGCCTTGTATGAAGCAATGCGCAGCCTCCAATTGCTAGTTCGGATGGCAAAATACAGGCCAAGGTAAGCTGCAGCGTCACGTGTTGTATAGTTCCACCACATAGCCCATGTAGCATCCTCCTGCGCACGCCTGCGTCCACAGCCCATGAACTTCATGTAGTGCCGTTCGTCCGGCACTGTCATATCTTCAATGCTAGGCACCTCAACTCTACCCCAAATGTCTGTGCAGTCTTTGTGGAAGCAAATCAACTGATAGTGATAAATTGCTTCCCATGTTTGCACCAGGTATGCGTGCATTCGTTTCCAGTTGCTTCCTTCTGCTATTATGTTGCGTGCTGTGGAGGCTGGTATTCCTGCTGCAATAGCCATGGCATCCAAGCCCGCATCCCAATACACCTTGAAGATGACGGGAAGCAGATTGTACAAGGCGTGCCAGTCGCCTGGCATTGGCAACACCCACTCCCAATAACCTGATTCTGTGTTCTTCAGATGTATCATCAGACTGAAAGTCTTATGATCTCCCACCACCACAATCTTATGCTTAGTGGCATCAATTCGCAGTCGTTGTTTGAGCTCGAGGAGAGCTAACTTCAAGACGTCTGGCTTGTCAGGGTTATAAGGAAGCAATGGCATGTACATGACTCTGCTGGGTGGCTTATCTTCTGTAGGGCACAAGTTGGCGACCACATTCTTCAGGGAGTTGGTGTCGAAGCCTGGCATGTCTGCACGCTTTATGACAGTGTTGTGCAGGACCTTCTTGAAGTGATTAATTGCCTCCTGCTGGTGCGCCTGCAGCTCCGTGATTAAATCTGAAGGTGGAGGGTACACATAAGGCCGCGCTCCCGGAGAAGGCAGTTGTAACGCAGCTGGGTCTGGCATCTCCATCTGGGCCTCCTTGCGCATGCGCGCCCAATTGGCAGATACTGGTTCCTCAGCAATGCTAGTTGTCCCACTCGGTGCTGGCACAACAACTTGTGTAGTCGTGCAATGCAGATCTTTGTCAGCGCCACCGTTGTATCTCAGCTGGCCGTAAACTCTGAAGTCCCAGTTGTCTATGCTTGCAATGATAAACTCACTGTCATCAGCCTGCAGCGGACATGTGGCTTCCTGCAGCGCCTTGCAGCGAGACATGATGGCGCGTTCCAACATGCTAGCGCTAGTGCATACGCCGACACGGTTCAGCAACCAGATCAGCTGACTGGATGTGCTCATTGCGTCCACGCAGTCCGCGATCGCCACATGCATGCATGAATACGCATGCGAGTTGCGGGTATATACTGCACTACTCAGCAGGTACGCACACCTCAGCAAGTTTGCGCGCTCCCACGCCTTGGGTTCGTCCACTTGTTTAATTTTCACGCTGCATAGTGCCTTGAACAGGCGCTGCAAGTCGGGGTGACTATTGTCCAGCTCCTTCGTTTCATTCAAGAAGCGAATGGCAGCACATGTGGACTTATTCAACCGGCAGTGCCTTGCAGCCTCCTGCTTCATCAACCCCGCGAGGTATGCCAGTGTTTTGTCGCTCAGTTCGCTTGCATCCGGTACAGCTTTATCCACACTGTCCGCACAGTTCTCCAACATGCACACAGCAGGGTCAACCCACGATGGCAAGATTAGAGACCCATGCCTCCGATGCCCAGTGATCACCACGACCGCTTCGCCCAGCACGCGCTTGATAGTGCGTAGCAGGTTTGATGATGCGAGTACTTGTACAGCCTGGCTAGCTCGCCCAGACGCACCGGTGTGTTGTGTTGCAGTAGGTGCCATGCAACGTACGTCACGCGATCGTTCCGCTCATCAATACATTGTCCCGTGATTGCTCGCAGTGCCTCATGATGGTGCTCTAATCGCTACAGCTGCTTGCACCATGACGGACTAGCGTTGTCGCTGCCCTGTCCGAGAGCATCAGACACCTCTTGCAAGCGCTCCACCTTATCGTGCAGGGCATTGGCATTCGCCTGTGCTATGGGAGCCATGTGCTCTGCCTCTGTCAGCCTCAGGACGGTGGCATCGTATATATTCACTCGGTCATTCAAGTCAGCTTGCACACACTTTCATACCACCAACTTAGTCAGCTAACACGCACAGATGCAATATCGCCGTCTCATCATCTCGACACAATCACCACTTACCTCTAGCTATGATTGCAAGTCTTCATTGCATGTGGCGAGGTCTTGCAGCTGGCTTTGGCACGCTCTCCACAGACAGTCCCACTCGCTGCGTTTGTCAGCATGCAGGTCTTGCGCGTCAGCCCATCTCATATGCTCAGCTTCCAATTGTTGCACCACAGTGTGCGCTTTGTCATGCGCTGCACGAAGCTGACCTCGCAGCTCATTCACCTCCTCCTGCATGTTCTGCCTAGCGCGTTCAGATGCCTGTGTAGTGATCTCCACACTGTCATCTTGCTCGCGTGCGCTGCGCCATCCCAGCGATCTTTGCCGCCATGACTTGATGGCGATCGCTAGCACTCTGCAACTGATCGTGCAACACTTCCTGTTGCAGCCGCAGTACCTGCACCTCTGCACGCCACTTTTTGTCACAGTCCTCGAGCTCACGCCGCTGCTGACTTGATGCAGCTTGCATCGCAGATAGCTGGGATTGCAGTGCTTGCTGTGTTGTCAATCCAGCCTGCAGCGAACATTGCCGAGCTTGCTGTGTCGACAATGCAGTCTGTAGATTTGAGGTTAGACTGTTCACCATGTCCAACAGCTTTGTCCGGTCCTCTTTCCATGCAGCCATTACATCCTAACACACGCAAGTACCACCCCCAGCATGCAGCTCACTACATGCATACACATGCAACATTTTGTGAGCTAACAAATTGAACTTGTCAGCATTCCGCACAAACCTGCACCGTGCACAAGCTGTCGTCATCATTCTCAATGTTGAACGGCACAGCACCATCACCAGTATCTTCTGCACAACATAACACACAAGAGTTGCACAACATCCTTCAAATGCGTCTCGCTCACAGACACGGCACACCAGCTCCCTATCTTACTTATGCTGAGGTGCATACATTGGTTGTGTGTGCACAAACACACATACCAACCCTTAGGTGCCTTGCAACAACACAACCCAAATCCATACTCAACCGCTGCATGGATAATACCCTTCTTATATTCACGTCGTGCATTACCAAGCCACAGTGATTGCAAAGCACATTAGCATCAAATCTATCATTGTCAAGGATTGTAACTAATGGGGCGAACAAAAAGAGCTTGCGGACCTGCACCGGGCCAGAGTCCGGCCTCCTTAGCAGGCTGGTTATTGCTGCCTCCATTCCAAGCTGTGTCTTCCTCCTTGTCCGCCATTCTGGCTGAAAGGGTATTCAAGTGATAGCATGATTGGCTGTTGTGACTTATGGAAAGAGCGCCCCGACTGGCGCCTGTTATTGCAATCAGATGGCGTGACGCAAGGTCGCATCAACAGCTGCTGCCCAATATTGGGATCCACATTCTCTGCGTCATAACCACGCATGGCCTGTGTGGACAAGTGGGAGACTCACATGTCAGAGCAGGTGGGCCCACAACACATGCAGGCATGGATAGGTAAGAGAGTAACAAAAAAGACCGTGTTCCCATACCAACAGCCTCAGCATCATGCAAACTGACTAACTGCATGACTCACCAAGACCGCTGGCCTTGTGATATATGCATTGGTCTCCACCCTGGCTCCTGGTGGCACAAATTGAGGATGAATACCCTGCACGCAAGCCACAATATCAGGCAATTGCTCGCACTCCACCTCAACCAGTTGCTCATATGCAAGCAACTCTGTCGTCATGTCAAGCAGCCAACACGCATGTTGCACTCACCGGTAGCATTACCAGGTGCCGCCGGTCTGGGGCAACACGCCATGTGCGCCCGGAAGTCAATGCTTGCATATACACTTCTCTATTTGGCACCCCGTCCGAGATAGTGAGGTCAGTGCGTAGACTAAGGATAATCTCGGCCTGTTTGCTACGGGTACTGCGTGCACTGTCTGCCTTCTGTGTCTTCCGCTTCTTCTTTACCTTTTCAGAAGGCGTAGGAGAGGAACTCGTCTGTCCCTCAACTAAAAAATCATGCTCGTCAGCACCAGGGACAGCCGCCTGGGACTGTCTCAGCGGCATGCCCGCCCCATTTTCCCCACCTCCTGCCAGCTGTGCACCATCAAACAAAGGGCTTCCGTGCAACTGCGACCCCGCATTGTAAAAACCCCCATCACTATCTTGTTCACGCTCGCTCATTGCCGCTGCGTCGGCGGCGCCAAGCCGCCCAACCACCCGCCCCAACCCCCCGGCCACACCGACACACAAGACACACCGAGACTACATTGCTCACTTTTTGAATTTCACCCATCCCGCTTAAACGGTTGCAACAAGCGAGTAATAACACTCATGTCGACGTCGACCAGCAAGGACCCCTCAATTTGTGTCCAGGTCGACTGAAGCCGCGTCGCCGTCGACCCACAACGACTGTCGACATGGACAGAAACCACGCGCCAATGTCAAGACAAATGAGTTAATGAAAGCTGCTCGGGCCGCCTGGCTGCTCAGTCTGAGTGAGTCGCTGGGGTCGAAGACTTCGCCTCTAGGAGCGGAGAGATCGCCGCGAAACCCCACACCTAAAGGCACATGAGCTACAGGCACACGGCCAGGCACATATGCAGGGCGCCGCCTTCTAGCAATTCCTCCAGTCTCGCTGACCGTTAAATTAGTTACCTGTGGCGGGATGTACAAGATGTCGAAGGCACAGCATGCGCAGTATGCAGCGATCTTTAGTCGGCGGGGCGGCGGCTGAGGCGGCGGGGCTGTCGTGGCACAGGTCGGTGGCACCCTCACGGAATAGGTAAGTGCCACCTGTGGTATGGTTATGGACCATAGGAGAATATGCCTGTCTGTGCGACTACGCTACAATATCGCATCGCTATCAGTCAGTCTTCGACCTCCATGGCCTGCTGCCCAGCGTAGACGCACGGCGCATTGAGCGTTCGGGTACATAGGACTTTTTTCCACAGAGTGTTATAGAAGTCCTGCTGCGGGAAAGGTTGTTCACTTTCTGTTGCGTACTCAAGCGGCGGAGTTGGCACTATGGAGGAAGCGCAGGAAGTCACCATGTCGGCAAGCATTCGAACTATGCCGGGCGTCGGTCCTAAAACGGCGGCGATCCTGGAAGGTGCGGGGATATACCGCATCACGCAGCTCAAGAAGTTCAACGCTCAAGACAGAATGCTTCAAACCGCTATCGATTCGATGAAACAGACAACCATCAGGTCGCAAGCTGACTGGAAGAGGTTGGCTACACGCTGCATCAACATAGTCAAGCGCGCACAAGGCGCTCAACCCATCGTGCCCCAAGAGTTCAGGTGTCCTATAACGCTCGATTGGTTCGAAGACCCTGTCATGACGATGTATGGGCACTCGTACTCGCGGAAGGCATTTGAGAAGAACCGGGCTCTGCGGAATTTGGATCCAAACACGAATTATGAGCTCGGCAACACGCAACCAATTGAAAACGTGGCCCTGAGAAAGGTTGTTGAGTATTACAGGGAGCAGCATGAGCGCTGGCGCACTGAACATCCAGAGTAACCTTGCACAAGTATGTGCAAGGTCATCAACCCTGACAGTGGTGTCTGGTGATGCCTGTTACAACAAGGTTGTCATCACTGTGTCATTTTCACCATGGTGTGGTATGGTGGTTGTCACGCTGTAGGACATTGCTGTGCCACTCTGAAGGACACTCTATATCCTTGCGCATGGCCAGCGTTCTGTGCAGTTGCTAGCTGTCTATCACTTGATTGCAGTCAGTCTTGTTGCATGCAACTTGCTGGTGCCTATGTGCAGGACATCTGAAGACATTGTTGGCGGTGCGACTTGCTGAGCTCTGCAATGGAACAGTAGTGCATCACATGTAGTTCTGGCATGGGATTCAGTTTGTATATCATGTAACTCGATGTTTTGTACAATTGAGTGCTGCCTCCTGGTGTGACGTGGCTGCCTGTATTGCATCATGTGCATGTACTGCTTACTCTGCATTTGTCTCATCACCTTAGCAGGCAACAATGGTGTGTTGGCTTGTCATTTTGTCAGCAGGGCTACCTCAGCTGGCGAGCGGTCACTGTACCAGGACACTCAGTTCCGACCCAAGAATAAGCATACACAAGTCTTCATTCAGCTAATATATTTATGGGTTACAAGTTATCAGACTATCGTAATGAGTGATGGGCTCTGTCTCACACACTAACATAACCAACACATGCAAGAATCCACGAGCAGTCTGGTTGCCAGTGTATATAAGGGGTATGGTACGGTGGCAGCATGCATGTGGACAATGCGAATGGCATGCATCAGCACAAGCATACACACGCTTTACACATCAAATTTAACCACCGGGCTAGTTCTATGGCTGTTTGCTACACTATACCAATGCTAGCCCGCCCCGTTAGACATACAAGCATGCATTCAGTTATGTGTAGCGTGCAACACTGGCATGCACTAACTGCGCTGGATAAAGATCTTATTTGCAAGCAATGCAACAGCTATACAAACGATTCAACAACAAACTCCACGCTCTGCTTGCAAAGAATGCGCCAAGTGCTATCATGTTGGGCCACCTTTCAGTCTAATTGCCATTTCAGGGATCTAGCATGAAGTACGGTAACAGGGTGCCCGCAGCAGACCTGTCTTTGCCCCGCCCCCAGCGCGGGCCCTATTTTGCAGCAGACTGCGCTTGAATTCATTCCATGAACCATTGCTAACTGATACAATGCCAGTGGCGCATTGTTATCAACACTGGCAATGACGCTTGCTGGCGTTGTCATGCAGCTGCATGAGGCTCTGTCCACTGAAGGTGTCCCTTGTATGTGCCTTGTGTGCTACTTGTGCTAATGGCCCCGACTGCTATACCATATGCCAGCTAAGGGATGCTTACGGATCCAGCACCAGGCGATTGGCACCCTTCTGCATGTACGCAACCGTAAATCAGGCAAGGATGGTTCCATCCAGCAGCACCTCTTGCCGTCAAGTAACTTACCATCTCGTTCACTTCAAAGGTTCCAGGTGTGCCGGCATTACTAGGCATGCCCCACATGCTGCTATTGTTAATGTGACTGCGTTTGTCAACCTTTTCATCTTTATACAGCTGACACAGTGCCAGAGCTTCAGACAGCATGCTGCACGCAGGCTGTATGCAAAGTTGCACGCACTGCACTGAAGTCATACCTTCAACTTCAGGCTCATTATTCTTTGCAAGTCTCGCATCATCTCCACTTGCCCAAGATTTGGTTTCTCAACCTCCTTCTCAAGAAACCGCAATTGTTAAACGGTGCAACTATACGTATGCAAATGTCTCAAACAGAGACAGACGGCAGCTTGATGCACACCTTCAAGGCGCGCTGCCGTTCTCGCAAGATCTTGGCGCGCTCTTCCTGCGCTGCAATCTTTGCCTCGTACTTTTCACGCAAGCTTGCCGCCAGTGACATGCCCCTACCATCTCTTTGTTGCTTATCTTCAGTAACTGCACAAAAAAGTCACCCCTGTCAGCAACACAGGTGTACCACTGATATAGTTGTCGCAGTTCGACAACACAAAGCTTGGCCACTTGCCTCTGCCGAGAGCAATGTCGATAATGGTGGTCTCAGCAGCAAGCTTGTGATAGCGGCTTTCTTCGTTTGCACACTCAGTCCGCAATGTGCCAACCTCCTGATCAAGCTTGCCGCGCTTTCTGCACACACAGCGCAGGAATGCGGTTGTTGAAGCACAGACCTTATATTCCGAGTGCGAATGCTGAAAGATACCCAACTGTTTATGTGCGTTGTTTCACACAAATTGCTGTTGCTCACCCAATGTGCGCTCAGTGACTCAGTCTGAATGAGTGTAAGGCTGATGTTTGACAGCGTGGATGCACCATCCTCAACCTTGCATTACACCCAGTTCTACTACTGTGCTTATCGCGGCTGCATGCTGACTAACCAGCAACACCGCTTACCCCTCAATGGCGCGTGCCTGCTCTTCATGTGCTTTCTTCTTCTCCTCATAGTCAGCTTCAAACTCCTGATGGCGCTGCCGTGCGCCGCGCAGCTCCTTCACCTGCGGCGCCAGCTGCGCCTTGCGCTCGCGTGTCTTGGCCGCCATGTCCTGCACATTTCAAACGTTCAGAAAAGACACTATGACTGTAAGGTACTGAAGCTATGCAAACAAGCATAGTCTCAACTTGCGACAATCACAGGGTAATTGTAAGTTTGCAAGTCCGCAACTGGTTCATTGCACTATTGTGTCTCTGTGTTTGTGAGTGAAACATATAAGTCACTGTGTGTATAAGTATGGTCGCAATACGTAAGCTTATGTGCGTTCTTGATTGCACACCCGTGCACATAACCTTCTGTACACTACCTGAGAGGTGCGGGCAAAGTCGTCAGCAGTGCGTATCTGGCTTGCGTCAATGGACTTGCCGCCAGGTCCCAACAGATCCAGCTGTTCAATGATACCCGCAAGCTGAGCCTGTTGAAGCAGAGCACTACTCTCAATCTCCTTGTGACGAGTACGAAGCACAGACGCCAATATGATGTCAAGTGCATCTGACCGAAAAGCAATATGGATATACCTGCTGCTGTTGCAGCATGTGTTCTTTGTGTGCAAGCTCCCCGTACTGCCCGCGCATACGGTCCAGCTCGGCCTTCATCTGGCGGTATGTTCCAGTCAACTCCTGCAGTGCTGCGCTGTTTTCGCCCTGACACACACGCACACACCAACTGAGTAATCAATAACACAGCCAGAGTAACTATGCATGAGCACAACTGCAAGGGTGATACCAACGCGAGTGTTGAAAAGGCAAACCAGCTTGAAGTTGATGGAAACATGCTACCATTAGTCTGAGAGATATGCATGTGACTGGCTTGATGCCACCTACCTGCCGATTGGATGCATGCAGAGCGCGAGCAGACCTTTCATCCACTTCCGTCCATAGCTGAGACATTGTCGGCATCAGCATTATGGCATGAAGAGTTACCAGCGCTCCGCTCATTGGCGCTGGTGTTGGTATCCTCACCTCTTCTTTGAGGCGAGAGACTTCTTCCAGGCGAGCAAAGGCGGCCTCCTTCTTGCGCGCGACCAGGGCAGCCATCTGCGCCTGTTGCCGCACAACCTCTGCCTTCCCGCCATCATTATTACTGTTGCTGGTGCGGCGAACGTCCGTTAGGCTGTTGATTGCAGCATTCATTGCGTTCAGCTCAGCCTGCAGTCAGAGATATGCTGTGGGTTGTGGTGGCTTGCCATGATGACTTGCACGCACACATGCTCGCATAGCCATAGCCATAGCCATTGCCGTGATCATTTAGGGGGGTACCATTCCTTGACATGTATGCAATGCAGACTTTCATGGTGACAAGATCAACAAATTGCGCGTTGAGTACTGGCATATATGCAGGAGCCAAGACTGCTATGGGTGACGGAGTTTGGCAATGGCAATGTGTGTGTGGATGGTATTGTACGTGGTCTAGCAACTGCAGAGCACGTGAACCTGAAGCTGTGCGAGGTCGCTCTCTGAGGATACTGGATCGTCCATCACCTGCTGCAGGGCCTGCAACCTGGCCTCTTTCCTCTCCACCTCCTGCCAGCCATAGAGCAAGTACTTGTGTAAGTTAAGCACTCCAGCTCTCTGTTGTGTACATGCGCTCTGCCGGTCTTACTCTCGGGAGCTTGTCCAGAGCGGTGTAGCGCAGCAGGTCAGTGTCATGTGCGAGGCGGGTAAGGAGGGCGCTGGCATTGCCGGATGAAGACGAGTCCGCGCGAGCCTCACGTAGCCGCGCCGCCGCCCTGTGATTTGCAACCTCCGCACGCTGCAATGCTGCCGACTGCGCCGCATGCTGCTCGCGCAGCTGCACTTCCGCCTCCTGTTGATGACAACAATGTCTGTGTGTGCATCCTGTTCGGAAGCTGACTACAGGACAACAACAATATCTGTGATGACTGGTGAACATTGTTGCCAAGTAAGCACCTGCTCTTTCCTGAGCTGCACAGCCACTTCTTGAGCTTTGTCCAAGTTTGGCGCATCAGCGGCCTGCAGCTTTGCTCTTGTCTTTGCTATCCGCTCTGTGAGCTTCTCCCTTTCCTCTTCAAGTAGTGAGATTTGTTTCTGCACCATGTTCACAAGTTGGTTGTGGTTCTTGGTGCACACAAGGGAGGCACAAGTGCCAACACTAATAGAAAGCGAAGAAAGCACACGTTGCCAGAGGCACCTTGATTTCGGCCGGGTCGCGAGACGTCTTGCGGACGGTTTCAAAGTTATTGTACGCCTCTTTGAACTGCTCTTGCAGCATCGCAATGGCTTCTCGAGCGTCCGCTATCTCCTGTTGATGAAAATGCCGTCAGTGTAAGTTGTCATCATGGCTGCCAATGTGAGGCGCTCATGCAAACCTGGCTCTCATACACCAAAACTTTACCGGGTCCATGCACAGCTCTGGGGGTATCTCCACGTCCACAAGGAACCGTCCCATGTACGCTCGCTTCTCAAGATCTGGCAGCTGTTCGATATGCATCATTGTCAGTTTCTACATGCATGCAAATCAACCATGCTGACAGTACAGCAGTAGGTGAGAAATACAATGGCGTGTGTGACCTGTGGGAGCGCCCATGACAGAATTTGGTAGATGGTGTCCTGTTGACCTTCTGCCAGAGCCTGCCTGAACAGTGCACTGCAGACGCACAGCCAGTTAGCAAAGCAAGTCACCACTGGAGCTGCAGTCAGACATACGCAACTGCATGAAGTCAGGTGTTGTCTGGGGAGCGCATGGATAGTATGTGTGCAATGTTTATGTTTACACCAAAGAGTCTGCAAAACTAGCACTGCACATGCACGCAATTGCATGTCCGCAATTGCATGTCCGCAAATGATGCTACGCAAAGAGTTCATGTTCGTGGTCGCATACAGCAAGCGACGCACCCGTCCATGTGCGGTGGCTGGTACTCGAGCATGTGAAGAAACTCGTGCATGCGGGCAGCAGTCTGCTCCGGCACCTCATCGCGCAAGTCCACTTTCTGCAAGGCAACCAAATTGGGATGCCCCATGCTTTCATGCTGGCGCAAAATCGCATGGCACAGGCGCATCATCCATTGTGTCAGCAGCGCACTGTTACCTGTACTTGGCTGATGGTGGCGAACACGTCGTTCAACAACTGCTTGAGCTCCTCCGGGGTCTTGTTGCTGGCATTGATTGCGTTGTGGGTACATATGCCACTCAACACTGATAAATGCAGACGCGCATGTTGTCTAGAAGTACTCAGTTGTGCGTATGTATGTGAATATGATTACGCTGCACACGGAAACAGCTGCTTGCACACCAACACACAGAGTATCAGCTGTGCACACAGTGCGCACGCTCTTATGCAAAGCGTCACACTAGTGTATGCATCGCTGTGGAACTCAGATTGTCAATGTAAAGGGCAGCAGGTTGCCGACCAAGCATATAAGGTGTTCACAGCAATTGCAGCTGCCAAGCAATATAACTGTAAGCATGGTCATTGTTAATGTCGAATACCCATTGCACTATACAGGATCATGGCAAACAAGGCCGCAGCTTGCATTCACACAAACTGGCGCACACACATCTTGCACATACGCACACTCAAAGCTGGTGTTCTTTATAATTTGACTGAAAGGTATGTGATGTGCACTGCTTCCGACGTTGATCAAGCACGATAGTGCTTGGTCAATCATTCACGCAACGCTCAATTTGGCATCAACAGTCTCACCACAAGATCCATGTTTGCAAATAGCTACCTGAACGTCACAAGAGTGAAATCCAAGCTGAACGGCGGTGCATTTAGCCTCTCCACTATGCCCTGGATTTCCGCCATTTGGTCTGCTCCCGCTCAATGCTGGGCGTCACCCAAGACGCTGCCAATCCGTTCAACTGAGCGTATTTTCGCACAAACGCCGTCAACTCGAACGGGTACGCAAAACGCTGACCATAACGACTACAGGCAACATCATCCTGCTATTATCAGCTCCTCCAGCTTGGCTCACTCTGCGTTCAGCCTGGCCAACTGGTAGCAGACTAATGCACACGCTCGCTGGCCTCACAGTAGCAACCCCCAAGTAAAGTACTGTTGCCGACAGCTCGAGGGTTTTGAAGCCGAACGCTGGAGTGTGTCTGTCTGCCTCTTACAGCTCTTCTTGCTTGCGCGCAAGGCTTGCGCTGCAAGCACTGCGCTGCCAGGCTCAAGGCCTTTGCTGCAAGCTTTGAGCAGCAAGCAGTGCAGACAACTGTTGCTGCTTCAGCGTCACGTGTTGTCTGCGTCACACCTGTTTGTCCGACACATCACGGGTTTGGTGTATGGATGTTGGGCGTGACGCTCAGCGTACGGCGTGACGCTCAGCCATTCTGGCGGGAAAGCCACAGCGGCGGTGGCGGCGACGGCGGTGACGGAGAACGTGGCGGATGTAGCGAAACGAGGTGTTGGTGCGCGTGTGGGTGAGGAAGCGGTATAGGGGAGTGCAGGAGAACTGACTTTGACGAAGCAGATTGGAGTCATAGCGTCTTGGCGTCGGCGCAGGGCTGCGAGCACGATGTCCTAGCCAGCAGGGCGTTGATCGTCTGTCCTGGCCCTGCCTCGCCTTGCCTTGCATGGCCATGTCAAGTTATGTTGTGTAGCTTTAACAATCGGCTGACCGCGAGGCGGTGCCATGTGGTAATGGTGGTCAGATGACCCTGGGACGTGGGGCTTCGGGCAGTCATGCCGCGAAAGAAAAGGGTTGTGGAGGAGTTGTCCGATGATGAGGAAGAGCGGGAGGCGGATGTATTGTTGATTGAAGCTGCGGCTGCCACGGCTGCTGCAGGACGCCGTCGCCGTGGAGCAGCTGACCATGCAGTATCGCAGCGTACATCTGCTCGCAACGGTGGAGCACCACTGCAGGTTTGCATGCCTGGCTGTTGTGGCACATGAGAACGCAATGTGTTAGATAACTACGGACAACGCATGCAGCTTGCCACTGCAGCTGTAACTGCCTGCACTGTGCGAGTCAGCGTGCTTGGATCACACAGTGTGATGCCAGCACCCAACATTGCTTGGCTTACAGGTAGCTTGTTGAATCAGCTAGTGCAATTCATAAAACACCAAGTGAATTTGGTCGAGGGGTGGCACACGTTGAGTGGCAGTCTGTTGACATGCAACTCGTACGTATTCACTGTCGCAATGTGCGTGTTGGATCAGTGTGGGCGCATTGGCTTGCGTTGTGGACCTTACACCCGTCTTTGGCACTGCAGCTGCAGAATGTGGCCTGCTCGCCTTCTGCGTCGCAAGAAATGTCGTCACAAAGTGCGTACTTTGCAGCTGCCTTGTGCAAGTTTGTACAAACCAATGAGGCCTATGCAACATATCCTTGTTCTAACACTCACAGACCAGCGGGAGCAGCAAAGAAAGCTGCGCTTCTGCCTATTGCCTTTGGCCAAGGGGTGCAGCCAAGACAACGAAGTCAGCGAGTTGCATTCACCCTCAGGTAGTTGTTCGTGGTGCAAAGATCCTGCATATCTGAGTGTCAACAACAAGACTCTCTGCTTACAGGCGCACGACCAGCAGAGGCATGGACGGGAATATTTGCTCCAAAATCTGAGAATGAGCTGGCTGTGCAGAAGAAGAAGGTGAGAGACGATGTGTTTATGTGCAAATACTTTGCAATTCTGTAAGGTTTGTTTGTTGGCGCAATAGTTCTTGATTCGCACGCTTTGCAGGTGCAAGAAGTGCGTGACTGGCTTGAGACCCAGCACTCGAGCAGGCGCCAGGTAACTTCAAAGTGTACGCTGCAGATGCGTTGGTACCATGCAGTAGGTTGGTGCGTTACGGACCTTTTCACACAGCAAATTGGTGTTGCAGGGAGGGGTGCTGCTTCTAAGTGGACCCGTAGGAGCAGGCAAATCGGTATGCATGCTTGGATGCTATGGCATTTGGAAGTGTGATCTGCTGTTGTTGACACTGACAGTAGTGCAGGCTGTAGTGCGCGTCCTCGCACGCCACTTGGGTTTTGACATCTGCGAGTGGAACACTCCAGTTCCGATGTTGTGGAGTGACTACATTCACAATTCTACCCCTGGTATGGCGTTCTTGCACCACATCGTCCCAGAAGTTGCACATGCTGTTGGTTTGTGCCACCAGGTTGCTCACTACTTCCATGCCTTGTCGGCAGGAGTTAGCTATGCTTCCAAGCTGGACGAGTTTGCAGAATTCCTTGGACATGTTTCCAAATTCCCAACCTTGAAGCTTGCGACAACATCGTTGGTGGATACTGCTGTCAGCTCACCGGCAAACTCAACACCAGTCACCCCTGACACCGCCCAGCCTATAAAAAAGCTTGTTCTCATCGATGATCTGCCTTATGCAAATGACAGCACAGCAGCGCGTAAACTTTTCAGCATGCTTCGCGGGTTGGCTCTGGCTGCTAGCTTCCCAACAATAGTGATAATGTCCGATGACAGCGTGAGCAGCAGTGGCACAAGCAGAGAAACGTTCCAGCGCACAATGGCACGCGACTGTCAAGCCGCACTGCTTGCTGGGGGTGCTACAAAGGTTGGTCATGCTCGTCCTTCAAGAATGCTGCACATCCAGCTTTGCAACTGTGCTGCAGCTGATTGCGTGTTTGTGACAGATAGCTTTTAACCCTATGACAACAGCAGCTGTTGCAAAGGCAATCAAGCGCATCGCTGTGCACACGGACTTGCAGTTACCAGATGAAGCATTGGAGCAGCTGGCTGAGTCGAGTGGAGGTGACCTGCGTCATGCTATCGCTACCCTGCAATTCAGTTACTCGACTTCCACACCAGTTACGAGTACAAGAGGCAGCTCGAGGGCTCTGCCAAGGAAGCGAAGGAGGAAACAGGAGCGTTGGTCTGATGGCTTTGACAAGGCCAACAGGAAACACGACTTCATAGCTGCTGGTCGGGATGACGTGTTGTCGACATTCCATGCAGTTGGCAAGCTTTTATACAATAAGCGCCTTGATGAGCATGGGGCTGTTGTCCGCAGTGGTAAGTGCACTGGCTGCTCCTTTTGTGGTTTGATGGGATCCTACTGCGTGCGTTGCCATAGTTGGTATTGAATTCTGTTGTCATGCAGCCCTTGTGCCTGAGGCCTGTTCGCAAGCATCCCAAGAGTCTCCCAATGCTGTGTCTCCCCAATACGTGAGAAGGCGGCTGGAGATGAGACAAGAACCTGAGGCAGTGTTGGCTGAAGCCCATCTGGATGGAAGCTCTGCTACTGCGTTCCTTCATGAGAACAGTAAGTGTCAAACCAGCAGTTTGCTCCATGGTGCTCCAAACAATTGCCTGTGCTTGGCAGCTGGGTGGTACAATGCTGATAGGAAGCAAAATGATTAGGTCACTGCTGTGATGATAGGCTTTCAGCAGCATGTATCGCTGACTGGTCTTGAGTCGTGCCTCACTATGGGCTTCCGCGCAGTGTTGCACTTTTTCCATGATGATGCCATGGAGGAAGCAGCAGACGCGCTGAGTTGTATCAGTGATGCGGACATGCTGTTGAGGGCACCCCGACGTGCCATTGGACGCATTGACCTTCGCGACCTGGAGCCAGGTCAGGTGGCTGCAGCAGCTGCAGCCTCAGTAGCATCACGGGGGCTGCTGTTTCATAATACCCGACCTTCTGAGTCACGCTGGTTGCCCATACGTGGACCCATGTCCGCTGGCATGGAGGTTGCCACACGCAGAAATATGGTAGGACCATTGCAATGTTGCACGAAGCATGAAGTAGTACAATGTGTCACTTTGCCGCTGCGCTGTTTGTGATGCAGGTCACACGAGTAGACAACTAACTTGATGCCATCTGTGCCCAGGATGAGTTACGAGAGGCCTTTGCAGCCATGGTGCACTGCGGAGCAAGCTCACACTGCGCCACAGAACCTTTTGTTCTGGAGCTTTTGCCATTGCTGCGCAGATATCATCGAGCAAGCCTAGGCTTCCATCACACCCCTGTACATATACCTGTGCCACTCTGGCGGACTGTGCGCAATCGTCCTGGTGTGCATGACGGCGCAAGTGATGATGGCGGTGACATAGGCGCACTCAACGAGAGTCCTGGCACAATTGCAGGCAGCATGAAGCTGGGACACCTAAGTCAGTTGCTGCAGGACTCGACACTGACTGATGTGATTGAGGATGATATTGAAGATGCTGGATAGCATTGGCAGTCTGCTTGCGTGCGTGCATGCGCTTGTGCACACGCACCCTGTTAATATTGTTTGTGTTCGCGCATGCAGCTTCTGCGTAGTCTGATACGAAGGCAGTGTTTGTGGTGACATGCAGGTCGAGTACAATGCAGCGCAGCTCCTAGCGCAGCTTGCTCAACCTGGCATTTGCTTGCAGCCAGTCTCTTTGCCAACAGACACTGATAGGCAGAGCAGTGTGGCTTGCAATGCTGCAGGGGTGATGGCTGTTTTAAGTTCTTGTCGCCTCTAAGTGACCTGCGTGCGATTACTTGCATGAGCTGGTGCAGAGTGCTTGGATGCAGACACCGCATGTTGCACGTCAATGGCAGCACGCGCAGTGTGCGTGTCTTGTTATAAGCACTGGCCGCCACCCGTCCTGTCTATGTCTATAAGCCAGATCACCACACAGACTAGCTGTGTGCGTGTCTTGACATAAGCACTGGCCGCCACCCGTCCTGTCTATGTCTATAAGCTAGATCACCACATAGACTAGCTGTGTAGGACACGTTGTTTGTCAAGTACTTGATGGCTAGAAGGGCCTCCCGTCGTACACACTGAGAGGAGATGATGGCATTTGCGTTCCAGGCCAGAGCGATCCAGGAAAGAGCTAAAGGTACGTACATGTAGGCATGAAGCCCCGGTCACGTACACTGCTGCCTGCTGGATTGCAATAGCAGAGTCTGTCTCTGTCTCTCAGACACACACAAGAAAAAGAAGAAAAAATGCGCTTGTCTTTGCTGTCCAAGCATCTGACATGCCTGACAACGTACGCCATGGCAGTTTAGCAACGTGTAGCTGCTCCTGCATTGATGTGCCTCAAGGGCTGTGACAACGGTTGTCACCGCGGATCACAAGTTTGAGGGCTCTCATCGCCCGGCGCTACCAGTGAGCGCAAGCATATGGTGCATACAACAGCAGAACTTGTCGTCAAGGCTTGGGGACTTTGTGCCTCACCAGCAGAAAGCGTCTTGTGTCTCTGTTGCTGGCCTTCTCCAATATCTCATCCCTGCAGGTCGCCCTCTTGCATTGCTCCATTGTAGTTGTTGGTCACCACCCAGCTAAGGGACGCCACCAAGCAAGCAAGGAACCAAGCTGGAAAGCAGCCAGCTCTCTAGCAATGGTGGGCCCCAGGACGGAGGCGCCAGCTGGCGGCAAGCTGAAAAGCCGGGCATGGAAGCTGGTGAAGCGGCCAAAGGGGGAGGTGGATCCGGACTGCCTGAAGCTGGTGGAGGAGGAGATTGATCCCAACCAGATCCCGGACGGCGACGTCCTCATCCGCACCGTCTACCTCAGCCTTGATCCTACCAACCGCATATGGATGTCTGACAAGGACCAGGTGTGGTATTGTTGTTGCATGTGTTGAAGGATGTCACTGAATGCATGCATCTTGTGTGTGGATGTTGCAGTACTTGCCGCCAGTGGAGCTCAACCAGACCATGCGGGGGCTTATCTGGGGCGTGGTTGAAGTTTCCAAGGCGAAAGGCTATGAGAAAGGAGACTTTGTAAGTCTCGAGCTGAGCTACCACGCCTGCCTGCCTGCCTGCCTGCCTGCATGCATGCAGGGGTGATTGCCACTCATGCATGCATGCCTGTATGTAAGCGTGTGAGCATGCGTCCCCTCTTCAAGTCACTTGTGGTCTGACACTGACGGCCTATGCCTTTCAACAGGTGAGTGCGGTTGGAGAATGGGCAGACTACACAATCACCGATCCCAAGTCGGGATCGGTGGAGAAGCTCCCAAAAGATGTCCCGATGCTAGCCAACTTGCATGCTTTAGGCATGACAGGTGCGTTGTCTCATGCAAGCGCTAACACAGCCTCTGTTGAACCCCAACATGCCAGTGTGTGCCACTTGCTCACTCTTTTGCATGCCGCAGGCTTCACTGCGTACTTTGGATTGCTGGACATCGGACAGCCGAAGGAAGGCGACACAGTGGTGGTGTCGGCGGCTGCGGGCGCCGTTGGCTCAGTTGTTGGCCAGCTTGCCAAGATCAAAGGCGCACGCGCTGTCGGCATTGTCGGCTCAGACGCCAAATGCAAGTTCATCAAGGTGAGTGATGAACTTGCGTTTGGCGTCCTTTCTTTCGCATGTGCTGTTGCTGCAAGCTGCACAGCAATGCAATATGTGTCTTGAGTGATTGTCACAGGAGGAGCTTGGCTTTGATGAGGCCATAAATTACAAGACGGAGGACCTGGACGAGGCACTCAAGGCCAAGTGCCCGAAGGGCATTGACGTGTATTATGAAAACGTTGGCGGGGTTATCCTGGAGGCTGTCCTGAAGCGCGTCAACCTCCACGCCCGCATCTCGCTCTGCGGCCTCATTGCTCATTACAACAGCGAGGCAAGCAACAGAATGCCCTGTAACATCTGCACGCTGCATTTTCAAACCCAATGCACTTGCTCCAACAACTTGTGCATGACAGGAACCGACGAGGGGTCCGTCAAACTTTGAGATGCTGCTGATGCGGCGCGTGCGCATGGAGGGCTTCATTGTCCTCGACTACTACGGCACCCCCAAGATGGAGGAGGCGCGCAAGCAGCTGGCGCAGTGGGTGAAGGAGGGCAAGCTCAAGTACAAGGTGCAGCTGGAGGAGGGCCTGGAGGACGCCCCTGAAGCTCTCAAGAAGCTCTTCTCTGGCGAAAACATCGGCAAGCTCGCCGTCAAGGTGTCGAACCCGCCCAAGGAGGAGGCGGAGGCTTGAGACTGGTGTCACCATATGTGTACCGCTGGCTCGCTGTTAGTTTGAGGTTGCTTGATGGCGACCAAGAAGGTTGCAAGGACGTCTGTTTGCAGGAGGGACCAGTTGTGTACATGAAGCTTGTGCGTGGCCATAGGGAAACACATGTATATATGCCTGGCAGATGTGTCGCATGTTTCTGCACCTGTTACATGCCAATACCGCAACACAAATGTTTGTCAAATGCACGTGCATAACCTATCAAGTACATTACACAATGCCTGCGCTGGAAGTCAGTTTTGATGACGAAAATTCAATACATGAGCATTGACATGACTTCAGCTGGTGTACGTATGTAGATGTACATACTTCATTCCGTGAGATTATTTTGCATGAGGACGACTGTTGTGCCTGCAGGTTTTTAGTGCAACCAGTAGTGCCTACCTGCATACCTGTATTCATGCAGATGTATTGAAACTGAAAACATAATCATCATCGCTTCTGCATATGAGCAACCCCAACCCCACCACCCAACCCCACCACCAGCACCTGCCAACTGCCAGCACCACCGAACTGCCAATGACACCAATCTACCAGCAGAACAGCTCCCACCCGAACGGCCCTGCGCGTGTGGTGCTTACGTAGGCAGCACACAGCGAGGGTTAGGGTAGACTGGCAGCCAGGGCCGCGGCATGAGCGGCGAGATGCACAGAGTGGCGGGGAAGAGGGAGAGCGAAAGGGAGGGAGTCGTCGTCATTGTGATTGCCATGCTGCCCGTTGACACCAGCGACTAACAGCAGCCCGTATGGGCAGGTAATGATAAACGTGTGCATGTACATGCATGTCTAAGGGGAAGGCTAGTAGCTGGTAGTTTAGTGCAGTAGATCACGGTGGTGACAACGGTGAAATGTATACTAGTGTGCATGTAATGCTTGAGTGGTTGTGATACATTGCATGCGTGTGCCTATAGCACGTCATATATCCTGTACACTCACCTTGTTACTACATGCGCGACCACCGGGCTACCTACTTTACTCCTACACCTACATCTACGCCCCCCTGTTAGTCATGCATGCATTAGTTGCAATCGTTTACCTGCACCAGCGTAGCCACGTGGTTAGCGGCCCATTTGCAGCAGCACCAGCGGTCACAACAGCAGCAGGACTTGGACTCCCCCTCCCTCCTCCCTTCCCTACACCCTCCCTCCTCCCGCCGTCTTGACGCTCTGCCGTCCGCTTGCCCGCAACTGCGTCGCTGCAGCCAGGGTTAGGGTTCGCGCCCATTGGCAGCATGCAGTCTCATGCACGGCATGTAGCACACTGCTGTCGCTGCGCTGCTGTGTGGTGCGCACTATATGCACATCCATCCCATGACCAAGGACACTGATTAAAGAGTTGTGTTTGATGGTCACTTTCAATGTTAGATAACATTCGACGTGACAATCTATCTATGTATACATCAATCTCCATAACTACTCTAGGCATGCAATAAGTACACCTCCATCTTTGGGCGCAAATGTGACATCATGCAGTTCAACAGGAAGCCCTAAATAATGTACCAGGGAAATTGCCTCAACTTATACATGCCCATGCGCATAGGTATGGGCCCAACTGCAATGAACCAAAATTGCCATAAAAGTGTTAAGTCCACTACGAACAATTCGTGCCACTATGGTAGTATAAAATCCGTGAACGAAACGCTCACCAACAATGTTGAGTTTAAGCACGCGCCATGCAGCATGACGGTACCCAAGGCACGTTGCGAAACCTGGTTTACAAAGGGTTCTATTGCATTTGCTAGAAGCGTCTTTGGATGACCTCACATACCCACAAACACCAAATGCAATTGAGACACAAGTCAATCATGATGAGTCTAATCACAATGTAAGACGCCTGCAGCAAGTGACTTTTGTCCACTCCTAATGGTTGTTGAAAGTTACGTGTTAACACAACCGCGATAACCGTAGCTGCAGCAGCACCATCATTCTCACCTTGATGTTGTTCAACATGTCAACATGTCAGCATGTCAACCCAAGACCGTTGTATCCCAACGAGTCAACATCAGTCATGAACAGCAACCCTCACATGTGCTACTCGCTCATCGCATCCGCAACCGCAACAGCGCCGATCACAGGTTGTGCATGCGCATGCATGTCCTGCATTTGATGTACATGAACTCTTGCATTGAGCTTGCCCAAACAAGCAGCAGCGCTTGAAACACAATGTGCAATTGCATGATCTACTGACTGCAGTGCTGTATGCACATGTAGGCCTGCCAGCACACCACCTCCACAATATGTCATGCGTGGTGTAATCTGGCAGAGGGTAACCACTGCCAAAGCACAGCGTAACATGCGAGGTCTGAAAGTCAGGTAAGCAGGCTTACACATGACTTGAAAACTTGCATGAGAGGCCATGTTCGTTATCATGACTGACATCACCATTGCTACAGCGGGCAAGCAGGTAAAAGACACCCATGACAAAATTTATACACGCCAAGTTGTCCGGGTCGCTACTATGCGCAGGTGCATGTGCTTGTGCGTGCACGAGTGGGTGTGCGCGCGTGTAGATGGAGGTGCGTGACAGTGTAGCCAAACTTGGCGGCTTGCCTTCACAGTCCACGTACTGGACAAAGGTCCAAGCAACAGGCAACGGAAAGCAAAACAACAACCGCATACGAAAGGCGTAGTCAAACGAACATGCAATAGCTACTTTTGCTTACTGTATATGCTTTGGCTAGGCGCGAGGGAGAGCAGATTGCTAAGCTGACTGTATACAGAAACTGCAAGTGATGTATGCAACAAGCAGTAATGTTTGCAACTCTGCGCTGGATTGATAATTTCAGACCACAAGTGAAAAACAAGCAAACCCAGATGTTTCAGCGATCTTGCAAGCGGAGCACACCCAGTGACAAACACGACACGCCTACAGCTCTTAGCCACACATCTCGTACTGCTTGTCATCCTCCTCCTCGTGCTCCACCACTATCACCACCGCCTACTCGTCAGGCACTTTGCGCCGCCGCGGCCGCCGCCGACATGTCGCCCAATGTCTAGCTCCAATTTGCACTACAGTGGCGGTTTGACAGTGAGCTTGTAGAAATTTTCAGGGCGGAGGCCGCGGGAATGGCGGCATTGACGCCAGCGTGCAGCACGTCCTCCGTTTCGACGCCAGCGCTGCTACCTTCAAGTGCGTGCCAGCAGAGGCTCCGCCGCCGCAGCCAGCGACGCCGACGACGAGCGCATCTAGGACAAGCAGCCGCGGCAGCAGGAGATCGTCATGACCGAGGTGAGCGGTGAATGAAGCAGCAAAGCAAAGCTGCGCAAGCAAGACAGCTGGCAGCTTGCTTGCGTGCAATGTTCATGCCACTTGCTTGCGTGCACTGCTTGCAAACTTGATGGCCAACCGAGGCAGCAAGCGTGTAAGAGCACTGCCTGCTTGCTTTTCCAAAGGCAAGCAGGCAAGTGTTTCAACTTCTGTCTTAGCTGATGACATCGTGTAGATGTAAGGTGGCTGTAGTCAGTGTCGTTTTACTTGAAACCCCACGCCACTTCTGGCCTCGGTTGTAAGTAGTTCGTTGATTGTTCACGTGGTTGCTTGCTGGCTTGCTTGAGAGCAAGCAATGCAAGCGTCCAATCCTGAGGAAGGCAGAAGTTGCGCCAGTATTGGACACAGCTGGGATGAATCCAAGACAAGGTAAGCTGAGCTGAGCTCAGCTTAGCTAAGCTTAGTTCGGCGTTTGAAATGTCTCTCTTGCAGGCACGCTGTTGTTGCAAGAAGTATGTTTGCTCAGGTCGGGTCAATAATCTTGATCATGCCGGTCATGTAACTTGCTTTGCACTTCACTCTCTTGGTAACAATTGCAGTAGCATCCAGCTTGTGTTGAAACCTCTTCAAACTCACTTGCACACCTACTTACACAAGCACACGCAAGCACAGACAAATTCAGGCAAGAGTGCACGCTTGTCAGTCACTCGTGTGCAGTGCTTAGCGAGGGTAGCACAACACCGCCACAACTGCCACCCACCTAAATATTAACGCCAGCCACAACGGCAACAACACCCACAACACCCGCAAAAAGTGCTGTCATCTTATTTGCAGAAGCAGCGACAGACGGGGCGGCAGCAGCATTGGCATGGCCAAAGCCCGCACGGACGTTCATGACATCGCCTGCGCCAATGTACAGTCAATTTTTGGTGAGCTAGCTTCAGTACTTAATGAACCTCCTTCACCTGTCGTGTTCATCTCTTGGGCAAACCACGACAATGACAACACCAACAAATGGGGAGTATGCAGGGGTGGGCTCTGGCCATGGGTGCCGCAGGGGCGGCTGGCTTGACAGCGGCAAAGCCTGCACATCTGCTGCCAGCTGCTTCAAGAAGAACGGAAAAGTCCTTTGTCGTGAGGGCGTCCTCAACGCCATCATCGTCATCATCGTCCTCCTCTCCGTCCTCCTCCTCGTCCTCTCCATCCACGTCCTCCTCTCCAGGTGACGCCTTGCGCAGCCTCCCGCTGAGACGCGATCCTCCTGCCACTCGCCGCTTGCCCGCTCCGCCAGCTGGTGCCACCCCTCCCGGTGAAAATGGTGCACTTGCAGTTGCTGGACCTCCACCTACTCCTCCTCCATCTCCGCCTAATCCTCCAGCTCCTCCCCCGCAGCGCCGCACCCGTAGATCTGGCGTGGACATTGAAGAGGTGAGACCACTTGAACACTCCGACCGTTGGTGTTGATACTTGACCACCACGCATCTGAGTATTCAAGCCCGGGAGCTTGCATGCCAATTAGCTAGCATGCAAGCCACCTGGCATGATGTCGTTTTGGCAAGCATGCTAGTAAAGCTATGTCTTTCTTTGTCTCTTGTCTCTTGTTGGTTACAGGTGAGGCGGTCCATTGAGAGGCTTGAAGGCAAGGATCGGGTGGTGAGGGCGACGCTGAAAGAGCTTGCGGATGCCATGGCTGCATTCGGGCAGGAGAATGGCACAGCTGCTGCACCTGCCAGCAGCAGCAGCAACAGCAGCAACAGCAGCAGCACAGATGTCAGTCTCAGCCTCAGCCCCAGCAATGCCAGCACTGGCAACGGCGCAAGCACGAGTGCGAGCGCGAGCGCCAGTGTCAGCGGTCAAGGTGTTGACGTTGCGAGCACAGCTGAAGAGAACTTGAACGAGGAGGAGGAGGATGTGGTGTGCGTCGTGACGCATCCGGGCGCAGAAAGCTGCACCAAGACTATCATCGCCACCGATCTTGCAAACCGGTGAGTGCTGCGGGTCAATTGTTTTCTGGCCACACCGGACAAGTAAAGACTGTCATGCAAATGGCTGACATCCTTGCATGGATGCAATTTGGCAAAAAGGTTGCAACTGAGATGGCATGCTGTTGTACTGTTGTCATTGTTCAGGACGGCCATGGTGACCATGACGACCACAGTGCACATGCAAGACATTGATGGCGTTGCATCGGCAATGACCGCCCGGGACTTTGTGGCGCTGGCAGCACAGGGTCTTGCTGAGGCCGCCTTGGAATTGAAAGAAAGCCGCTCGCAAGATTTTGGTGGCGTGCGCAAAGAGATATTGCAGTTGCATGAAGGCATCGTCAACGTGCTTGCCAAAGGCAAAGTCATTTCTACCAAACCTAATGAGCCCCCCAGCAACTTTGGACACGAGAGCTTCATATGCGAGTTGGAGGACAAGAGCACCGGCAAAGTGGTATATACACCCTCAACTGCAATGCATGCTGCTGAAAGGTTTTGTGCTGTTTGTGCTTTACCCGACTGTTTGCCAGCTTAAAGCGTTGTTCAAGCCAACGATTGAGGGTCACGCGGATGGCTGGCATCGCGCTCCCATCGAGTGGGTAGCTTATGAGCTGAACCTGCTGCTGGGCATGGATTACGTCCCGCCTGTAAGTTGGTAACAATGCTGCTGATACGACGTCTCCTGCGCAGTGCGTTGCACGCTGTTGTTGGCACACCAGTTACACATACGGTTGAACAATTGCACATGACCAGGTGGCCTACCGAAGGGGAGGAATCAGTGTGTGCGGCCGGACATTTGAGCAAGGCGCGTTTATATACTATGCCCCCAACTGCAGGCCGCTAAACAGGGTGCATCCAGACAACTGGGGGGTGCCGGTTGAGAGGCTGCTGAGTGACACGCGGATACTCGACGTGCTGCTCAACAACTCGGACCGGCACGCCGGTCACTTCCTTCTTGGAGAACACTGGGCCACTGGGGCAATGTCGGCTATTCTGATCGACCATGCAGCAGGCTTTCGCAAGGTCAGTCTGTCTTGGGGGGGGGGGTATTTGTCTCGGCGCCAAAGTGAAGTACTTGCTGCTGACCTGTGGCTGTGTGTATGTGGGTGTGTGCAGGAGGCTGTTGTGAACATGACGCATGAGAACGCGTTTGAAACCGGCCCCGTGCGCTCCGTCTCTGCACAGACGTACCTTCGGTTGCGGTTTCTAGACGCCACTACGATCCGGCACAGATTTGCCAGCGTGCTGTCGGAACGAGAGATGAAGAGCATGCTCGCACGACGCAAACTGGTATGTACATGCATGCATGTGCCTCGTCCATATGTACTTATTACAATGGGCTAAGGCAGCTGTGTTATGCGCCAGGTTCTCGACTATCTGGACGAGCTGGTGGAAAGCAAAGGTTACAATGAGACGGTTCTGAGCTGAGCTCAGCTGAGCTGAGCTGATTCGGGCTTATGTGATGAGCGATTCTAGACACAGACGCGTTGCCACATAAAGAGGGTCGCTGGCTGAGGTGGATTGGACCAAGCAGGTCGCCTAGATTCTTTGGTATAATTAGGGCACATACCTTTGGCATAACTAGGACACATACCTTACTGACCATAACCTTGTAATGTCACCGTGGGAGTAAAGTGGATGTGATTGTGGTTGACAACCTTGCGGCTTGCGACCTTCTGAACATGTTGTTGGAAGGCCTCCACAGCATGAACCAAGCGACAACGTCGTGCACAGCATGTCCCAATATGTATTTTCCACAAACCAGGTTTGGGATGGTTCCATGCCAACCAAGCATTTATCTAATTGGCATGAAGTCATGCCCGACACCTAAACTAGTATATCTTGAAACTGGTGGTGCTCGCACCAGTGCTTTACTTGTGAGAATGACGTGGTAAACTATCATTCATGTATACAGATATGCATAAGATGTACACAAATGAGCGGCACAGTTGGCATGCTTGGATGCAAACAACCACAGTATCAGAGACTAGCGCAATACTCCCCCTAAGTTACAAACCATGCTTGGTCAAGCAGATATGTCGAGCACAGCACTGTTTGCTACATTCATCCTTTGTTTAATGTACCACAATCACAGTGTACAAAACAGGCTACTAGATACTGCATATCAACACATCAGCTGAATGCGCCGCTGGACTGCCTGCGTAACCGCTCGAACCGCCAAATTGCTGAGCCAAAAGCAACCACAACCGCAATCCCAAGCAGCCAAGGGAAGCGCTTTGGCAAAGGCGCATCTCGTCGCGGGCTGGCATGCAATGACGGATGCTGTTGGTGTCCATTTGTTGCATGGTCGTGCCTCGAATCACCATTCTGGTCATGCTCGTTGGCTTCCAGTTCCCATAAGTGCAGCTGCTCATGATCGCGTAACGACCGCAACATTACATACTTGTTGCAGTTGTGGCAAAGCTCCGTCCGGCTCCCGCATGTGTTCTCGTGCTCTGACAGGTCTGTCGCCACACACGGCAGCTCGCAAAACTCGCAAGCTATTAGTCGGCGCGGGCATGCATTGCTTTCATGGTCCTCCATGTGTCGCACCTCAAGCTGTGTACCGCACTTGCTGCATGGCATCTATGCACACATGACAGCATCAAGTGTGTACAGCGTGATGCAACGTCACGGACATGTTTCCATCACCTGTCCAAAGTTCACACCACACATGCAAGCATGCTATGCTGCGTGTAGCGTATTTATCTTGCCCGAGTACCTGTGCATGCTGTTGCTGGAAGTGCTCCTGCTTGGAACTGCGAGGGATCATTCCTCCGCATAATTGGCAGCGCTCCAAGTTGCGCCTGCAGTGCACTTCATGCAAGGCCAGGTTGCCAGCAGGAATTGTAGAGCCGCTGCGCGCACAAAGTGGTGTCAAGGTTGTCCGTGAGGCAGCTTGGAATGCAGCACTGCAGGGGATGCGTAACACTACATTGTGCCCATAAGGCTGGAACTGGAATCACCAAGTCGCTGCATGCAGCACGCAACATGTACCAGTGGTCTTATTTTTGAAGGGGTAAACTTCAAGCAACGTAAGAGCAATGAGCTTTTGGCCACTGCTGGCAGTCACGGTCTGCATTGGTGGGTTCAACCTGTCTTTGACAATCAGCTCCGACGACGTCTGACTACACGCACTGCGCATGCTATCAGGTGTTCCATCGATAGCTACACACTCTCTACAAGGCAACGACCACCTTCTACAACCTCGCCCCAGCACAAGCAAGCTCACAAGCGTGCTCCACAAGCAGGGAATGCTCCATGCAAGAAGATTGCTGATTCATTTGCTGAGCCATAGCATAGATAAGGTGCCGAAAGCAAGCAATTTGCGTGAAGAACTCTGGTTGCTTACCAGTGCGTGCACACCGCCTCCAACACAGAGCTCTCCACCAACTTCATGGTGGTGAATCTGCAGCTGTTGCCTTGAATAGCAAGCTTCAATGGCCAAGCAGCACAGCCGCCTAGTCAATTGAGCAGTTTGCTTAGCAAAGTTTGCCACACAAATTGCCGCCACCGTCGCCGCTAGTAACGCCCGTGTTGAGCAATACTGCAACTGTTGTTTTTGCAACTGCTGGTGGGCAAGTTGTTGACGGGGCGGCGGAGGAGGACAAGGCGGCGGCGGGGCCGTTCAGGTGCGCTGCAACGGGCGATGAGTGCTTGCGGGCGGGTGGTTGCGTTAGTTGAGAGGATAGAAAATTAGCTGAGGCTGAAGACGAGAATGCTGTAAGCTTGTGACAGTGCGGGCTGGTAGCTTTGAGTTGAGCAGCCTTCAACGCATTGTGATCTCTCTAGGCATGTTATACAGGTGACCAACTGGTTGTCGTGGTGTAGCATGTTACTAATGAATGCCGTCGCTGTTGTCGTGGCTTTTTGCCTGACGTCGTGTGCATAATTGCCCCAGCATTTGGACCACTAGCTGATTGTTCGCAACTGCTGTTAGCGACAAAACCACTGTTTTGTCGAGTGTTGCGGTGGGGCAATAGCTGCATCACAGAGATTGCTACATACAGGGGGTTAACGCAACAACCGTAACCACAACCTGTGAATCTCTGTGACACTGTCAGCAAACACAAAGGACCCGGTAAGCATGTTGAGAAAAGAGCGAGAGCATACTGCTGGACTCCTCAGCTAGGTGCTCATGCTAACGGCATGCACAACGCCTGATATGCGCTTCGGTAGCTTCGCGAGGCTGATCGGCATTGATGCTACACTGGCCTCCGTCCGTTTCAACTTCCTACATCACGCTGTGGTAAATACTGTTGGAGTGTTTGGTGCATTACTCTCATCACCAGGTTGCGTTGTTGGCACCAAGCAGTACAGCCTGCGATGCCGATACGTACAAAGGCTTGCCTTGTGCATGGATGTATGAGTGTGTACAACGCTCTTAACGATACGAAGATGCAGGTATTATTGTCCGCGCGCTCTCCAGCAGCGATGCCAGGTCAGATATGCTGCATGCTAGAGCGAGCTAATTAGCTGTGCTCCGTCAGATTAAACCATCGTTTTTGTTACCTGCCAGCAGTGTCATGACAGTTGGGTGCTTCGGGTAGTTGCAGGAGCACTATGCCCACATCTGGCAGTTTGTCTTGTCCTGCATGCATGCATGGGCGTGGGTCAGGTGCAGAGCGCCTTCGGCGCGCTAGCTGCGAAATCGCAATAAGGGCCACCCGATCAGCGCCAGCTCCTCCTGGTCCTGGTTATGACTGTTTGGCAAGCGGTTGCTTATCGCGCTACAAGTTGGTGAGCTGCTTGCTGCTGTTGTCTGTGCACAATAGTTGTCGTGCATGTGGTGTTGACTGCAAACTGACTTGCAGCCAAGCACTCTAGCAAGCTGTGTTGGTTGACATGTACGCAACTAGCTGCACTTGGACGTCCACAAAACCAATCAATTACATAAGAGAGCCAGTCGAGCTCCCAAGGTATCTCTGGTAATCATCTAGAAATCTATTGAAATTTTTGCTGAAGTACAGCACAGTCGCAGATTGTCGCGTGGCAAAATCTGAGTTATGACCACGCACGGAGTTGTGGGCCACCTCATGACAGACGCTCAGAAACCAGTCCACTATCATATCCGTATTGTTCCCTTGGTAGAAGCCAGCATTGAACCAGAGCTCGCCTTGTCGGTTGAACGCCTTAACTGGGGACTCCTCATCATAGAAGATCATGATGCCCCAGTTGGGCTGCGCAAACACGTGTTGTACAAACAGTTGTAGAAACCCGAACAAGCCAAGACATCTGTCCAGCTGTTCCTGAGACAGCTGTTTGCCAGCTGGCAGGTACACATGGCATGGCATGCTTGCTCCTTCACTTGAGGTATTGAGGCAGTAGTTTGACTTGAGCAGGTCGATCCTTGGACCTGCACATGGCTCCAGCTTGGGTGCCACACCAGGTCCGCCAGGTATAACGCCTTGTACGTGTCCGTCACGACAGTGCCTTCCCAGAGACCCGCTGACTGCGTCCTGCACACGACGGGTATGCTCTGGTTGCCGTGTATCTGGATGATCAGTGGTTTCCTCTGTGCTGTCGACAACCACCCACTCGTCTTCTGCGTGTCCTGCTTGCTGCGGTGATGTGGGTGTTGCAGGTGTTTGTGACCTGTCGCCTCGTTGTTGTGAATGCTGCTGTTGTTGCCTTGGAGGTGCAGGTGATGCTGGCGGCATCTCTTGCGGGCCTGCAGGCAGCTGCCCAATGCTCTCCAATGCTGGTGCGTTGACTGCTATCAGCCGCGCCATGATGTCCTTGTGAATGTCGGGGTGTTTGTCTCTCAGGGCCTTTAGCTCCATGATCTCAAATATTATCAGGTTGATGAGGCATGCGCCTCTGTTGCATTGGGTCCTCTGACACTGCATTGTACGCCTGTGCTTGGCCACCAGCCTTTGGTGAACCCGCTCCAAGGACTGCAGGTACTTGAATTGTATCACGAGTCTCAGTGGCTGTCCGTGCAGTGCAAAGATCACGTTGTCAAACCTGTTGTTGTAGTCTCTCACTAGCAAGGCGGTCACTGGGATCGCCAGAGAGTTTGCTACAATGCTCAGCACTTTCTGAACATCATGGCGCTGTTCTGCAGTCATATCAGGTTCTCCCTTGTCCACCAGCTCCTTCGACTTCCAGGACCAAGCCTCGTCAATGCTCGACAGCAGACCAGCATACTTCCATATATCCAACATTGCTGCAGACACAATCTGCGGCACGTAGTCAAGCATTTCAACAATGTCTTGGTCAAGATGATGGCGTGTCGGGAAATGATCCTCGCCGAAAATTTCCCACAGTCCATGGGCCAATGCCCGCATTTTCTTGCTTTTCCCGCTTTTTGCTGCATGGGCTTGCAATGCAGAAGCAATACTTGAGGCTTCGTTGGTGTCAATGGCGTTGTACAGGGCTTTGCAAAGGCGTTGGTATGCAGCTTTACTGTGAGGGACATTGTTTTTGTGCTGCTCGTTCAACTGGTACACTGCAGCGGGAAGGACGCGGCACAGCAGGGCAGGTATGGATATGCTTGAGCGATCGCGTTCAACACCAAATGACTGCAGTTCTGATGTACTCCCTGTGTAGTTCAACCCGATGCCGAGCACTGTCTCCCAAGAACTGTACTGCACCTGGATGCCGTGCAGAAAGATTTTGCCCTCATAGGCTCTATCGTATAGGACATCCGCTTCTGCTGTATGCAGGACATCAACGTCTGATGCCAGAAACAAGTACTTGCTCGTATCTACGAGCGGTGTTGTAAAGTGTCTTCCAAAAACTGTGCATACTGGCGTTCCGCAGACTGGGTGGGACTGTTGCCGGAGTAATGACCAAATTTAAGCTGTCCTGAGTGAAGCCAGGATCCCGCCGATACTCAAAGTTCCAGAGATTGTTCCCAGTAACATATCGGGCAGAAGCACCACTAGCAATCAGCCTGTTGATCTGCACTTTCATGCCTTCACCGAAGTTGCCAGCATTGTAGTCGTTGTCCCTGCTGGTGCTGTGGCCCAGGAGCATCACATCCAGTGAAAGGGTGGTGGCGAAGTTGACTGCAATAAAGCCCTGTCCGCCGGCTTTGCGACCAAAGCCCACGCAAAGGCCCAGACATTGAGCTGGTTGGTTGGCTGGTGGCAGGTCCACTTCGAGTAGGGCATGGAAGGCACTGATGCCAACCTCACGTAGCTTTGTCACGCTTGCTGCAGGTACACGCCAAGCGCCAACACGATGGGTGCGCGACAGGCGCAGACACTGGTCCATCCAGTTCTGCACCAGTTCTCGCACGCCACCATTGTAATGCGGCGAATAATCGCGTGCCATGTTGAGACTCCTTGCATAACCAACCTGCAAAGCTTGTGGCGCCTGCGAGCCTCCTCCAGACATGTTGACGGTGACCGGTCGGTGCGCTCGCAGGCACTCAACAAGTAATCTTGCAATGCACTGCTGTTGAGTATCGTCTATCTCCACAGACTGCTCTGCATGCCACAAACGATGTCAATGACTGTGTTGGAGTATGCCACTTATATCGCATTGACAACAGGCACCTGCAACGCAGTGGCCAGCAGATGTTCTTACCTTTGATCGCCATAGCAACTGCCTGCCATTCGCCATCCATTTCCGTCGCCGACTTAAAGTGGTTGTGCTCTGAGGCGAGTCAAGCGAGTCACCTGTTGTCCCGAGTATAGACATCGGTGTCATGAAGGGGGCTCAGATAAAGAGCTACAACCATTGTCGTACATGCCGACTATGCGACCCTATGAGCGCACAATGCCGAGGACTCAAAACACACACTAATCAACAACAGCCTATGCTTACTACGCTGCATCTGAGAGAGGGGGGGGCTAGGTCTGAGTGAAGTGAGAGTGGTTGCAACGACCAAACTGAATGTCGTTAAGTTCAGTCGTATTGCAGTGCTACCCATTTCATTAATGCCGCAACAGTAGCAAAGGTAGCAGGTAGAAAAGGGACAATATGCAGTGCCAAGATCATGCACGTCATGCATTTACTTACTGTCAAGATATGCAGCAGGAGGGATGGGTGGGGGAACTCGTCAACTTGGAAGCAAGTCTCACATGCGCATGCTGTCTCCTGGCAACTTGGTCACCTGTCGACTCTCCTTCGCGCTCCAGCTATAGACCACAGACCATTCTACAGTGGCTGGCTCTCAACAAGCAGCTGCTCCCGCTGACAGCTCACAGCCAGTCGCTCCCGCCCTAGCTTCGCCCCTGCAACTCTTCCCTTCTGCCCGACTCCTCGCTAGCTTAACTCAACAGCGCTTTCGAGAAGCCATCAGGGCAGGCGCAGGAGAGCCCGCGCGGTCAAGTGATGGGACGAACGTCCGCATGCGCCGGGGCGTTTGTGATTTGCAACTTGAGAGTTACATCACATTGCCCAGGCGCTCGGGTGCAAGCGCACGTGGCAGTCGTGACTCGAACGTTCGCGTGCACAGGCGTTGCAAGTTGCGACACATATCGCCTGGCGCTCTCGGGCGCGTGATTGTGACCGCACGTGGCAATCGCGGCAGCAGCTGGTTTACTGAGCCGACTTGAGTGAAGCGAACATGATCGCACCTGACGCGAGCTCCGAGGTTGAAGAGCAAGAGCTTTCGTCAAATTCCCATCTTTGGCCTGATAAACACACTTGTCAGGCGGGTGTGTTGTCATACTAAAATTATGAGTTGATTTGATACATGCTTCCGCATAACAGAAGGAAGGTTAAAAAGAGTTTCAAATCGCTGACAATGTGCAAAGACAATAGAGGCAGAATGGGGACACAACAGGCTGCTGGTGTTGCACATGCCGGACAGCCCAAATTAACGAGCTACCACAGTTATTTGCGATAAGTGGGTGCCATCTGGTGTATTTGTGCACGTTGATATGTTGCATGCCATGCGATGATCATAGCTCGAATTATTACGATGTTTAGCATACTTAAATGTTTGTGTGTTTAATAATGAATTACCAAATTGTTTTAATTACATTCAATAGCTCAAAGTATAAGGTTTTCTGTACATGACAGCATGTTAACAGCATGTAACTGCTATACACACACTTTATAGCGGATGTTGTGGTAACACACTACACCGCATCATAAGCCAACTGTGGCGAGGAGATGGAGGGGGGCGGCTTGCGTTAGGAGCACGCAGCACGCGCTGTTCAAGCATAAACACGCAGAAACACACAACAACACATCTTGGTGGGACAGAAACGTGTAAATTTACAGCATTTATGTGCGGTGTACACAGTGGTCCCGCCGAGATTTTCCTATGATTGCTTTCTATTGCTGTGAGCATAGGTCGCATCATGTTTGTGTGCACATGTGCTTGTTACATGTGGTTGTTGTGCATAATGCTGCTTGATGTAGCTGAGTGCTTGTGTTGCATTGAATAACTAATGTTCGTAGTCATTGCTGTTGTGTATGTGACTTGCTTGTGTGCGCGGTGTTGTCATTGCAAGAGTAACTTGAGTGCTAGCACACAAATTTAGCATGCCAGTGCAATCCCAACCTCTCAGCCTACACACCGGTTGTGGTTGGTCCAATGGCGCACCACCGCATCAACACCCAATACTCTATTTCCATAGCAGATTAAGCTTGTTTCTTACACCTCTACGTAACACAGACTTGCACTTGCATTTGGAAGCATTTTTATTAGCGCCCCGATAGGCTAATGGTAGGTGTAAAGAAGGGGTGTTACTGCCCCCTCAAATGCCCTACTCCATCACCGCCTCCAGCCAGGCCGTCGTCAACGCCGCCCGGGGCAATTGCCAGAGCAGAAGATCCTCTGGCTATGGCGGCCGCTGCGTTAGCAGTGCCGCCATACAGCTAAATCGACACGAGACTTATGTCTCGTGTCGATATCAGTGTTACAGATAAGTAACACTACACTATGGCCTTAACACTAGACTAACGGCCTTAATACGGCTTATTTAGCTGTATATACCCTGTTTGGACCCTTATATAATCTTAAATAAGGGCGGGGAACCTATATAGCGGTAGCACGCCGTTACATCCCCCCCCCCCCCCCCCCC